>OZ036000.1:15102129-15109629 GCA_964035015.1 Corallium rubrum | reverse complement strand
GGTCTTGTGCCGATCTTCTATCCTTGATTCGTTTTAAAATGTTTCCACTTCCTGTGCGACCCCACCAATTATGTCTGGCATCAATAGGAACATCTGCATCATTGCTTGGCAACGTACTGAGCTCAAAACGATTGGCGGGATTTACCAAAAAATTGTAGTGGAATACTTTTTGCGTTCCTTTAATAAGTATCGTGTGGTACAAAGAACCACTGTTCAGAAAGAACTTGTTTTTTAGACAATAACCATTTGTCTGGTTAACTACACCAGGGCTTTCCCAGTTGAGAACGTACCTCATCGTATTGTCGAAGAAGATGTTTTCGTTAATCAAAGCCCAAACATTTGTAATTTTTACAAGATCTTTCGGGTACTTGATATCGTTTCGTCTCAGGTCGTTTCCTGTTAAAACAAACTGCGCAAAACTTTCCTTTTGTGCTTCAACCAGTATTGCCTCGCTGCCGTTAATATTGAAAGTTATGACATTGTTAACTATCGTTCCTTTGACTTGATTGGATTTGGATTTAATATAAATCCCACCTTGGGAATTATCATGAATGTAATTATTTGATATTTCAATGTTATCGTTGTTACTTGCATAAATATTGATAACTGATTGAAGTGCGTTATCACGGTGCTTCGATGAGATAAAGTGATTTCGAGTGATAGTTAAGTCGGTCGATATCCTCGAATCAGAGGAATACTGAATTGCTGAGGCAACGTTTTCCTGAAACGTGCTTTCTACAATTTTACATTTTGTCTGGTTCTGTTGTTGAAAACCGAAGCTTTCTCCTAAATCAATAAAATTCCAGAAATATATTAATCAAAATTCAGTAAAACTCAATTAAATTGTTTTTATATGTTGAACCTAAAATGTCGAGGTTAAGAGAGATAACTCAACAGAACCCGTATCCGTCCAGTCTTTTAGCGGGTTTTCCAAAAGATGCCGTCAAATATGTTTTTCCAAAAGGTTAGGCGCCAAACCGGATTTCTGACTTGGGTTAGTGGTTTTTGTTGCGGTTATCTAGAAAATTGCCCAAATCGCTGTAGCTTAAAGACAAATTTAGAAAACCAAATTTGACTACATATTTTGAAAAAGCCGCAAAAAAGCTGAGCGGTTCCCTTTGAGTCATCCCTTTCGACCTCAACCACTTGAACCTCAACCGATTAACTGTCATGCTCAAATCGTTAATAATTCATTAGAAGTATTTAAAAGAAAGAAATATTTAATAAGTATTATTTAAATTGTCTATTTTACCTGTGGGTTCGTAATATATTCACAGTGGGCTCCTCAGCACACAATTCCCAACGGAAAGAAATTAAGATTGGAGAAAAACATCATTTTCTGCTTTAGCCAACGGAGCCAGCGGGGTTGGACCGGGATTAGTACCCCAGCTGAAGGGAAGATAATGGGGCGATCTTTTCCTACTCCATATCTGATGTACTATCCCCGTGGCAAACGTTAAACGAGGCCCCAACTAGCTGACTTCACTGGGTAGATCCGTAGATGTAGCCTCCCCGCAGTCGTTTTCAGGGAGGCCGGTAAATCCGCTCCCTAATACCTGCTTGTCGGAGCACAACAACATTCCGTTCTAAGCGATGGGCCAATGAAATGTAACTTTCTAGAATCGGGAAAGCTGACCTTTACCTTAGCAGACCGTCTACCCGGGGCCGTGACAAATAAAATTGTCTGGCGTCAGCAAGAGTATTAAAAAAATATCTGGCGTAAATAAATTCTCTAACTCGAACGACAATAACGCAACGTAAAGTGTTAATTCACAGTGTGCATGAACCTTACAGGCTTTTCATGTGTCACTTGTCGAGACGTCTCTGACGGCACGACCAAATAAAATTGTCTGGCATAGCCGCAAAAGACAAGAAAAGCGTCTCGTTTTCAAAATTGGAACCATTCATCCTCATGCACTCAACGAACGTTTTTCTTTTATTTAACACGTCTGAAGACGCTGTTTTTGTTTAGCAAGGGCGGCCATAAACACTGTTTTCACTTAATTTATTTTATATTCCTTTTATTTAACACTTCTGAAGATGCCTTTTGTACTTAGCAAGGGCCGACATAAAGAGTGTTTTCACTTAATTTATCTATTTTTTAACTCTCGTTCATCGTTTTTACATCCGCTCCTTTTTTGCTCATCGACGGTGAGAATAGCAAATGTCTTTTTCATCTTGTTAAAACACGATCAAGTCGGTTTTCTTTGTTGTTTTGGCGGATTTACATTCCAAAAATCCCGCATTATAAATTCATAGGGATTATATATATATATATATATATATATATATATATATAAAGCCCGGTGATTATATATATGATCCCTTTGAATTTATAATTGCCAAATTCATAGGGTGCCTGCTACAGCTATCTCGTATGGTAACGCCGGTAGCGCCCACATACGAGAATGAGAGGAAGGGCTTGCTTTTCGTAGTTTACGAGAGGAAAGGTTTACAATAAAAATCAAAAAAATCTGTTGCTTGAGTCATCACTTTATTACACTGAACGTTGAGCATAAAATGTGGGATTGATACTGCATCAGTACGCATGCCCAATGCTGTAATGATATCTGGTACTAATTATTCATCTGACTAATTATTCAAACAAGCTTGTAGAAGTCTGTGTACGTGTTCAAGAACATTTACCTACTTCTCAAGTTTGTTCAATAAACTGACTTGGAGTCTTTCAAAGTCCTCGAACGTCGGCTTTAAGCTTCAGGCCTTCGGCCCTCGGAATATATCTGGCTTAAAGCCTCCGTTCTTGGTATTTACCCTACTTATTAACTTGTTATTGTTATTTTGCTCTGATTGACTAATTTTTTTGCATCTCATTATGAATTTGTTGTTATTTTTATCTGATTGACTAATTTTCGATCAGGAGGGGATTTACACCCTCCCTAAAAACGACTGCGGAGTACGGGGGGGGGGGGGGGAGGGGGGAGGGGGAGGGTTAAGGTAGATGAGGCCTGGTAAAACCGATTAATTCACCCTGCTATGGCATTCCGAGTCGCGAATCCCACTGCGAATATTTTACATATTTGTATAGTCTTTGGGTTCTCTTGAGAAAAATGGCTATTTGTTTCGACGTTCGAAAATCTTATTTTCATCAACGTTTTTGCTGTCAAACTTGGTAACTACTTACCGTCTATAAAGGAATAAGCTTTTAAAAACAAACAGTGCTTTCAATCCTTTATGAAAGATTCTATAGGCAACCTATAGAAAACGTTCCAATTGCCTTTAGAAGCACCTGGTGCCTATATAGATCTTAGTTGGATTGCCTATGGGTTTGTATTCTTATAGGCCGCCTACAGGAAACAAACTAATTGCTATAGAAACTTATAAGAACTTATACCTACTAGACTAATCTATAAGTCAACCTATAGACTTTTCTTCTTAGGGGTTCGCACTTAATTCTCTTTGTTATTGCGTAAATACAAAAAATAACGAGAAAGACTTGTAATTCTATTGTAAAAACTTATTGTTTCTAAGGTCTGTTTCAAACATCCAACTTTTCATGTGTCGAATCTAATGCAAATTAGTAAATTTCTTTGTTCAAACTCATTTACATTAGATTCGACACATGAGAAGTTGGACGTTTGAAAAAGACCAAAAACTTCATTCCTAACGCCAGACGATTTTACTCACCTGTGCATGGGGTCCGGGACGCCCTCGGACAGGAATGACTTAAGCGTCGCTTCCGAAAGTATAGTTACCAACTTTGACAGCTTGAACATTAAATTCTGGAAAGAATTGCAACGTAGCCAACCCCAAAATACGAATCGAAATATGGTATAGTAGGTTAATACTGCCGAAACAGAGAACGTAAGTGGTCTAACGTTTCGAGCAAAGGCTCTTCGTCACGTTTCTCTCTGACGAAGGGCCTTCGCTCGAAACGTTAGATCACTTACGTTCTCTGTTTCGGCAGTATTAACCTACATACCATATTTCGATTGTTGTTTCAACACTGCCTACGCAGCACACTACTTTTATTACAAAATACGAATATGTAAAATACCCATAAGTGAGATAAGACTGCACATAGTTAAATATTTAAAAGCTAAAAAGGGATAAATTATAGCTTACCTTTTCCATTTAACACCCTTACTTCTGACAAGAAGCCTTTTTGAAATTGGTTTGAGATAGCTTCTAGGTACATCGAATTAGATGAACTCTTGAATTCTTTGTAGTGATATTGACGTTGGTTCCAAGAATAGAGTGACGTTATCAAACGAGACGTAGTCATATTACCGTCACGGAGATTAATGGTAATGGTTCCTTCGAACAAGGATAGAAGACGAAATACTAACGTGGTGTTTTGTGGAGAAGAGAGTACCTTTGCACAAGATATCTGTTCTTTTTTACCGAAATGAATATAAGTATGGTAGTTCACAGACATTTTCGACAATGGATCGCACAAATCTGGAAAGCCAAAGTAAGGTTGGAAGAACGTTCGATTTTCCATGGGCGCCATCACAAGACCTCCGTATCTGCTTTTCGAAATATTGCACCTGGTTACCACGACTGACCCTCTGTTGCCTAGTACAGAGATCGCAGGCGACCAATAACTGTCTATAAACGTCAAATTCTCGAGTTCTACTAGAGAATGGGGAGAAATGATTTCTATTCCATTGCCGTTTGTTATTGTTACGTGTTTGATAGAAGGGGATCCATTAATGACTTGAATTGAGGAAGCGTTTCCATAATGGTGCAGAGCTCCAGAATGATCTAACTGAATATTCTGCAAAGTCGACTGTTCCACGTTTTCAAACGCATTCGTCGCATTTTCACCAATTGAACAGATACGAATATTTCCCCATCTCTCACTGTCTTCGCATTCTAAGTGTACGCCGTAATAAGGATAACAGTAGGATAGTGATGTTGTAGGACAATCTGAAATTGAACTTTCATTTCCATAGCAATTTAAATGAATAGGGTGCACGAGTCTACTCCAGCCATAATATCTAGTAGAAAAACTACTTGATTTTTCATATCCCAATTGTCTGCATGCTACATCGGCGTCTTTTGAATTAAAATTCCTGTAACACATTACTTTCCATATGCTCCCCTCTAAAATTTCCAGTTTTCCACTTTCTTCAAAATTTCCTCCGGTGAGACGAATTCTGTTTCTTTCCAGCGAAACAGCGCTTTTGCACCTCTTGGAAAATGAACAAAACCGGACTGGCTGATTTCTGGTTCCATTGGCAAACATACTACCAAGAACCAAAACACCAACTCTTGGATAGAAATGTAGTTCAACACCTGGTTTAATAGTTAATACTGCATTTGGAGAAACTGTTAAATCCGACGTAACTATGTAAGGACTATTATTAACTATAAGTTCAGCAGACGAATTCAAATATCCACCAATGAATGACAAATTACCAAAAGCTGCAACAAAGCCTGAAAAGCTTGAGAAATTTCTTGAAGTTGCTGCTGGTAAAAATGTTACTTTTGCTCTGTCGTTCCAATCGTTAAAGTCGAAAATTCTGTTTTTTACTTCAGTGACAGTAGATGTGCCCCACCAATTGAATCTTGCGTCAATTTGACATCCATTATGGTAGAAATTTGTACCGCAACCACTTCCAATAAAAAGTTCTGCATCCATTCGTCCATTGTTAAAGACGTTATGGTCAAATGTGTAACTTCGAAAATAGCACCCAAAAACTCCCAAAGAAAATGAAGTTAGATTGGTGTAACGAGCTTCTTCAAGATTTTGCTGCAAGCCAATATTCTCCTCCATAATATTGTTGACAAGTTCCAAAGCTGTAGTACTAGGAGATGTCCACGTTGTGAATTTTGCAAGAAATGTGCACTTATTGTTCAAGAATTGGTTATTACTAATCCGAACAACTTGAGAATTTCCTGTGATCTCCAAAATGCCATTTCCAGAAGCAAGAAAGGTGTTGTTAATAAACATGTTTTTCTCAATCATCATTATACCTTTATTGCTAACATGTCTTTGGTACTCTATCTTGATAATCGTGTTTGCATTTCGAGTAAAAGTATTGTTTCGGACTACAATCTTGACAGAACTAAATGCACTATTGCTAAAACTGAATTGAAGTACGTTGGATCGCGTGAGTGAAATTGTACATTGTTGTATACGAAAATCAAAACTGCTATAGTAATATGGATATGAAATTAAAACGATTTGTCCGTTTCGTTCAAATAACGAATGCAAAATGTAGATCTTTACTATTACTTGTCGATAACTGTATATGGCAGTATAACGCAGGTCGGTTAGAGAGCAATTTGTTATTGTTCCTATTAGATAGGAGTGTGAAGCATAGATAATACCATAATTAGCACCGATAATCCGTGAGTTATTGAGGTAAAAGCTGCCATGCGCGTTCGACGAGACGTAAATACCACAATTTCCTCCTTTAATCAAACATTCATTCATCTGAAAACTACGTAAATTGGTGAGATAGATGCCATAGCTATTTTCAATTATGTAGCATTCCCTAAGAAAAAGTTTGCCAGATCTCGCTAAAATTCCATATCGATTTCTTTGAAGAGTTATGTTTCTGAAGGCAATTTCAAACTGGGAGGCATCTGCGATTTCGATACCAAACCCACAATTACTGACAAGTACATTCTCTATCACTAAATCAGTTCTGTTACGTCTTTCCAGAGGAGTCTCTTCTTTACCTGTTAAATACAGAAAACTGACATGAAAATTGAGTTCAATGGCTTATATCCATGCATATAAGTCTTTAAAGTGCATATAAACCCATATTTTTATCATTTGAATATACGTTCTACATACAGCAAACTGTTGTTCAGTGAAATTGCTATTCTTCAATGTTTTTTGGCGATTCGCATTTCTAGTATGGTAATGAGATGACGTCTATGTGGGCATTTGGCTCTCTTTCTTTTTGTGAGAGACTTTTTGTGGAAAAACTCATAGCTACAGTATGAAACAAGTTGTTCAAACACACCATTAATGGAAGAATTGGGTCATGTCACTCCTGCAAATAAGTATTGTTTAGATAATGATGAACTACTTTGGCGTCATCTCATTACCATTTTGAAAACAAAAATCTCTATTAAAGCAATAAAAGTTGCTCCAATCTCAAAAATATTTCGTTGTTCAACTATTTACCAAAGGTAGAACGTATTTAGATGATAAAAAATTACGGGTTATATGCACTTTAAGGTCATAAATACAGCATATAACTTTTTCCGCCAATTGCGAAATCGTATTTAACCACGGCTAAGTTGAATCACGAATAAGATTCAATAAACTGAAAAAAAAAAGATTTAAATTTTCAAAGAAACAAATAGAATTAAACAAGAGTAATATCAAAAGAGCACGACTAAGGAAAGTAAATAACTCAATTTGTTATATCTCATGTCCATTTTTCTAACTTTCTGATTGGACGAGCGGCCCTAGCGTGGCGCGCGGTTCAAAAATCGTGATGTTCTCCGCGTAAGCCATGGCAGCGAGCCACATTACATACACTTTCCCTAGGAAAAAAATATGAAAACCGGAAGTAG
>OZ036000.1:14924752-15101929 GCA_964035015.1 Corallium rubrum | reverse complement strand
TATCATGTACCCAAATTAATTCAAAAAACCGTGTAGGCGTGTTTCCCACAACATCAGACGAGTAGATTTTCAAGTGATCATTTATAACATGTGATCATTGATAACATGGCGTGAATATTTGATATAATAAATATCAAAAAAACTAGAACCGGCCATATAATATACGATTGCTTAGCCTCTTTACTCGGCCTGCACGAGGAATATCAGATCTCTACCTTTTCACGAAAAATTCACCTGCGGCTTATAGTCCGTACTGTCAAAAGCTTGGTCTGATAAGCCTCGTACAAACGTCGTTCTATAATCTTTATTACTCTCTAATGTTCGCATGATGACAAATTGTAATATAGAGGAGCATTTTAAAAGGCAAATTAAGGACGCGAGAAACTTTCCAAGGTGCGAGAAAAGACGTTTCCATGTCCACAGTAAAGATAAACAAAAAGCGCGAATGATAAAATTCTTAAATACAAAAAAGTAAGAAACAACTTACTTCGACCTGATTTGTTGGCAACTCATTAAGAGAGTACACCGGCTTGTGATTCGGGTCTGTGTATGACAAGTCCATCACATCTTCTATGTGGAAATTTGAAGAATTCCAAGACCAAGAACGAAGTAAACCAGATCCCAAATGAGAAGTATTGACTCGCCCTAAACAAGGAGCAAAATCCAATATAAAATCTCCTTCACAGTTGTAGTGAGTCAACTAAGCAAATTTGATCTGACGCAAGGAGTGAAATGATAGATGATGTAGATAATTGAATACTCATTAAACAAGACACTTAAAGTTATTTCTTGTGCATGTACATATATACTAAGGTCTTTTAAAACAAAATGCTAAACAGAGAAACAGTAGTTCTGCAACAATACCAATTTTCGTTATTGACCAATATGCGGCTGGATTATTATAAACAAGTCTACCTCATTAAATTAAATAGAGGCGAGCCAATACAAAACTAGACAAGACGAGACGAGACGAGACGAGACGAGACGAGACGAGACGAGACGAGACGAGACGAGACGAGACGAGACGAGACGAGACGAGACGAGACGAGACGAGACGAGACGAGACTAGACTAGACTAGACTAGACTGGACGTGACTGGACGTGACTGGATGTGACTAGACGTGACTAGACATGACAAAACCAGACCAGAACAGACCAGACCAGACCAGACCAGACCAGACCAGACCAGACCACACTGCACTGCACTGCACTACACTACACTAGACGTGACTAGACCTGACAAATCCAAACCAGACCAGACCAGACTAGATCAGACCAGACCAGATCAGACCAGACCAGACTAACTAGACTAGCTAGACTGGACTAGACTAGACTAGACTAGACTAGACTAGACTAGACTAGACTAGACTAGACTAGACTAGACTAGACTAGACTAGACTAGACTAGACTAGACTAGACTAGACTAGACTAGACTAGACTAGACTAGACTAGACTAGACTAGACTAGACTAGACTAGACTGACTAGACTAGACTAGACTAGACTAGACTAGACTAGACTAGACTAGACTAGACTAGACTAGACTAGACTAGACTAGACTAGACTAGACTAGACTAGACTAGACTAGACTAGACTAGACTAGACTAGACTAGACTAGACTAGACTAGACTAGACTAGACTAGACTAGACTAGACTAGACTAGACTAGACTCGACTCGACTCGACTCGACTCGACTAGACTAGACTAGACTAGACTAGACTAGACTAGACTAGACTAGGCTAGACTAGACTAGACTAGACTAGACTAGATTAGACGAGACGAGACGAGAGGAGACGAGACTAGACTAGACTAGACTAGACTACGACTAGACTAAACTAAACTAAACTAAACTAAACTAAACTAAACTAAACTAAACTAAACTAAACTAAACTAAACTAAACTAAACTAAACTAAACTAAACTAAACTAAACTAAACTAAACTAAACTAAACTAAACTAAACTAAACTAAACTAAACTAAACTAAACTAAACTAAACTAAACTAAACTAAACTAAACTAAACTAAACTAAACTAAACTAAACTAAACTAAACTAAACTAAACTAAACTAAACTAAACTAAACTAAACTAAACTAAACTAAACTAAACTAAACTAAACTAAACTAAACTAAACTAAACTAAACTAAACTAAACTAAACTAAACTAAACTAAACTAAACTAAACTAAACTAAACTAAACTAAACTAAACTAAACTAGACCAGACTAATCTAGACTAGACTAGACTATAGACTAGATGAGACTAGACTTTGTACGCTACATAACATTATATCACATTGCATGAAATTGCAATTCAACTCTATTGCATTTAAATTCAATTAAATCTTAATTAAATCTTAATTCAACTCAGTTCAATTCAATTGTTCGTGCACATGTACCACAAAGTAATCTATTTAACATTATATTAGGAAAAAATATAATCTAAACTTACATGAATCTGCAAATAGAAGTGGATTGCTATATGTGTGACCATATGGTCCAATCAAATCATTATTTGCATCGTCGTCCATGAATCCACAGATACCTTCAGTTTGTCGCGAAAACAAGGCAGTTGGGGTAAACTGAATATTGAGATATTGACGCTTCATTGTGGGACTATACGCCACTTCAACGGAAACAGTTACCCCTGTTGTAAGAAAAAGTAAAGATTTTAGCTACAAGAAAAAAACATTAAATGTTCGTATGAAAATACTGTTGAAAATCGAAAGATTAGTTACAAAGATTAGTAGTAATAAAGTAAAAGAATCCTGGTTAGAGTGCAACCACTTGTTGGCTTGTCAACAGGAATTAAGAGCACTTCCTCTTTTCTTCCCTCCATTTCTCCCACCATCATTCCTCTCCCCATCCCTTCTTTCCTCGTTTCCCCCCACCCCCACTCCCTCCCTTGCTCCCTCACGCGCACTCTCCCTTCTTCCCTCCTCCCATCGCTTCTTCTTTTTTTTTCATCTATCTCTCCCTTTCCGATTCCTCCTTTTTTTTGCTCTCCCCCTTGTCCCTCCCCTCTCTCCCTAGAAAACATAACAGTATTAAGAGCCACATTAAACACACCTGATTTATACTGAAATACAAAAATAACAACCAGTGTGCTATCAGTGCCTGGCTTAAAAACATCTAATATTGCCGTTCCGTTAGCTAAAGTAAATCTTTCTCCAGTTGATAAGTTATATCGATTACCATCAATTCTTACAAAAAGAAAAACAAAAAAAGAACTTATCAATTCTTGTTAGGATTATTTCAATAATTTTTGTTTGTTTGTCATATTTATATAAATTGCCATAAATTATGTATAAATTATATATATTTAACAAATATATTCCAATTTGCCACGTTGTGACGTCTTCTGTGCATCTATAACTGAACAGACAACGGTAAAATGGAATCTATTTGTTTTGTACACTACAAAAATTCAAAACTAAGGTTTTTATCAAAACTCTTGCCGGGGCATGAAGAAGGAAAAAAGTCAGCGGACGTGATCTAACGTGATCGGACGTGATCCTTGATAATATAAATTATATAAAATATAGAAATTACATAAATTATATAAAATTATATGAATAATAAATTGTACAAAATATATAAATTATCCAATTAAATAAATAATTCAATAATTTACCTTAGCTTGGGAAGATCATCAATTAAAGACACGGACGCAGTTGTTATGGTAACAACACTGTCTCCAACTTTTAGAGCAATTGCACCCGTCAGAGAAACTCCTTTGTAAGCAAAGAATCGTGTTTGCATACCAAAATCATTGATGACACTTTTACAATCCCAAAATTCGCCAATACCAAAGTAGTCAAACTCTACGCCTGTAATAAAAAGAAATAGAGAATACTTTAGTTAAAACTGCTCAAAACACCCTATCAAAAAGTAAATAAGCTTTCCAATTAATAAGTTTTCCAATAGCAACATGCCCAGAAAAGATTAACAGGCTTCAAAGATGAAGCCAAGATTTTGTACCATCAGTTCCAGTAATCTACGCCGTTCCGCGTCACACAAGATCGCGTAGAAAACAGTTTGTGAGAAAAGTAATGGCAATGTGATAGAGTTTGTCTCCACATTTTGCCACAAGAGCCGGAACAAATATATGGGACGCGACGTTTTCCATCGAGTTTACCTTCACAAAAAGTTATGTTTTCACCCCTGTTATTCTTTCTTTCTTTCTTTCTTCCTGTCTGTCTGTCTGTCTTCCTGTCTGTCTGTCTGTCTGTCTGTCTTCCTGTCTGTCTGTCTGTCTGTCTGTCTGTCCGTCCGTCCGTCCGTCCGTCCGTCCGTCCGTCCGTCCGTCCGTCCGTCCGTCCGTCCGTCCGTCGGTCCGTCCGTCGGTCCGTCCGTCGGTCCGTCCGTCCGTCCGTCCGTCCGTCCGTCAGTCCGTCCGTCCGTCCGTCCGTCCGTCCGTCCGTCTGTCTGTCTGTCTGTCTGTCTGTCTGTCTGTCTGTCTGTCTGTCTGTCTGTCTGTCTGTCTGTCTGTCTGTCTGTCTGTCTGTCTGTCTGTCTGTCTGTCTGTCTGTCTGTCTGTCCTTATTGCCATTAAGTTTTAATGGCAATAAGGCAGCAGGTTTAGATGACATTCCCATTAAACTCATTAGGGATGCTTTTCCAGTGGTTGCTAAATCATTGTGCAATATCTTTAATAAATCTATTGCCACTGGTATCTTTCCTAGTGAGTGGAAATTGGCTAAAGTCGTACCTATTTACAAGAAAGAGGCGAAAGACGACGCTTACAACTATCGCCCTATTTCTATTATCAATGTTATTGCAAAAATCTGTGAAAAATTTATCTCTGGTCACCTACATGACTATTTACTTAAGAACAACATTATAACTCGTTATCATTCTGGTTTTCGACCACTGTACTCAAAAGTTACTGCTTTGATTGATACAACAAATGAATGGTATACTAACGTTGATAAAGGTCTATTAAATGTTGTTGTGTTTTTAGATCTAGCAAAAGCATTTGATACCGTAAATCACAACATTTTGTTAAGGAAACTTCAGGCCTATTGTGTAAGTGGCGCTTCGCTTCAACTGTTTACGTCTTATTTAGACTCTAGGCAACAAAAATGTTGTGTAAATGGTTATCTTTCCAATTCATCAAAATTGTCATGTGGTGTACCCCAAGGATCAATCCTTGGTCCACTGTTATTTTTGTATACATAAACGATCGGCCAGCTTCGCTCCATAATAGCATACCTAGAATGTATGCAGATGATACCAACATTACGGTCTCCGGTGAATGTATTAGTGACATTGAGGCTCGTTTGAATCATGATTTGAATGAAGTTTACCAGTGGCTGGTCGCCAATAAATTAAGCCTAAGTGTCACTAAGACAGAGTACCTTGCGATTGGGACGAAGTATAAACTTGATAATATTGTTTCGCCAATTTTACATATTGGTGGTATACCCATCAGAAGGGTTAAAGAATGTAAATCTTTGGGAGTTCATTTTGATGAAACACTAAATTGGTCAACTCACATTGATAAATTATCGAAAAAAATTTCTTCAGCAATTGCTGGACTTAGACAAATTCGACCATTTGTGCCACGACAAACATTAATTATAATTTACAAGTCATTCATATTACCTTTATTTGACTATTGTGACCAAATTTGGGGAAATGCAAATCTTGAGTTTCTAAAAGTAGTATAGAGTATGGGGGTACGGGCGCATTTTCCAATTGCTCGCTAGCATCACTTTTCCAAATTTTTATGAGAGTATTTCCACGCTTATGACCACTCCCACAGTCACCAATATACCACCTTTTTTCAGTCCAAGCCGAAATCTAGGATCTCAGATCGTTGCTATGCTGCCTTTTACAGCTCCGGTCGCCGGCCCTCCTCACCAGCCTCCACCGGCTTCCATCACTGGTCACCACCACCCTCCATCACCGGCACCCATCACCGGCATAGACATCGGACCAAACATCCAACCTGCAGTCCTAACCCACGTCTAGACCACAGGCACCCCTTGGTCAGACCTATAGGCCAAGTTTCTACCAAAGCCGTCGGCCAAGACATAGGACCAAGAATATCCCATCAGTCGGGTCATAAAACTTCCAAAATATATCCACTTCACTGAATCCTGCACAAATGTGAAAAATTTTGTGAAGTATAACTTCAACCACTGTCTGACCAACACCCCGTCCGACCTTGCTCCATGCATCACTTCTCCAGTCATAAAACTTGATGAGTTTGTGTCCCAAAATGTGTCCACTTCACTGACTCCCACACAAATGTGAAAAATTTTGTGAAGTATAATTTCAGTTGCCGTCAGACTGGATTTGCATATCCTTTGCAGGTGGCAATTTCTGTTTACTTTTATGTTGATATATATGTCTACCGGTTATAGCAACACCGCCGAGTAATCCTATCAGGGGTATATACGGACTAACTACTGAGATGGCACTTTCAACGTCTTTTCTCAATATACTATGGCCTTTTAGTTCATCTGTTAACGTCTTAGGGTCTTCAATCGCATCCAACCCGCCAAGGATGGATGAGAACTGGCTGATGAGTAAATCCGTGAGGAACTCGTCCGCATCCTTCTTCCTCTTAGCTTAATAAGCCTTGTAAACTGTATCAAGTGTCTTATTAGTGCACTTTTTTATGTACTCAACTTTCTGCGTTATGTAACCCTCTTCAGACGCCTTCACTAGGTCTTCACGTCTGGTATCTATGCTAGGCTCCTCAGTGTTGACAATACTCTTTTCCACAATCTGTAGCTCATCTACTAGTTTATCAATGGCCTCATCTTCAATAACAACTGGCTCAGTCTTATTGCGCCTACCTTCCTTCTTCACCATACATTAGAGCATATTTCATCTAACTGTATAGGTCGGCGGATGTACATTAAGTGCAATATCAAGGTATTTACCAATGGCAAGCTGCGCAATGATAGACTTCTCCATTTCACTGTCTGCCACATGCCCGAAGAACTCATCCCTCAACACCTTCATACTTCTCCTGTTATGAGTACTGAAAAATATCAGCCTAGTGGTATTATCCCTTATGCCGGTCGCCACACTGTTCAGCTTCTGCGTCAGAATGAATAGTGTAATGTTATGGTGCCTACCACTATACGATAAAAAAGTCAGCATGCTGTCGTTGAGATGCTGCTCATTTGTGCTACTCATATCATCAACTATTATCGCAGTCTTAGACCCGGAATAAATTTTCACTATAGCCTCGAGAACCTGGTCAAGTCTGTCTGGGCTTATATCCAGTCCGATGACATCGGCATCACTATTCAGATATCCCCAGTCCAGGTATGTCATGTTTATCCATAGCGTCGGACAAAGTATTATGATGAAGTCGAAATACCTCCTATACTCTACAGCGAGGATTTCGTTAAGCAGTGTGTAAGTTTTCCCACATCCAGATGGCCCAACTATCAGAATAGTCTCCGGCTGGTTCATATACACTAATACTGAATAGATTGCAGCTGTCCATTAGCTAGGTTGATGAGTCCGTCCGACAGCACGTACAGGTAGCAGATACAGGCAGTAGTACCAGAACTTTTCTCCACCTCAATGAGTATCCCATTCTGTGTGTCAGTCAGCTTTACACCCTGGCCCTGTACCCTCTTCAACGCTGTTGTTGAGAAGTCACAAACCAAGGCAAACTTATCACTGAAGAAATTCGCTTCACTAACATTCCCATCAAACCTGTCAGTGTGTACAGGAAGTTTGGCTGGCCCTGGAAACTTAGCTTAACACTTTCAATAGCTGAGTAGTAGAACGACTCACTTCCATCAGTGGTTCTTTTGAAGATCATTACGATGTTTCTCAGCGACTTTCTTGGTAAGTTCACCTTCTCATGGATCTTTGTGCTATTACCAGCAACTGGAAAGGTTTTAACCAAGGTGGCGTGGCTGTAGTAGGAAGATTTCCCACGACTATAGATCCCCTCAACCTCGCCCGCCAGCATCTCATTCTCAACTGTCTCATACCTCAACTTCAGGTTATCCAGCTTAAAACTACCTGGCACAGCCTTACCACAACCTCCCGGCATAAGAACGTTCGCTGGTGTGTTAATCTTTAGTATGGTCTCATGTGTGTTCTGCAGTGCATGAGGATAGATAGCCCCATTTTCACTCAGCCAGTCGTCATCAATAGGCACTGTGAACCTGTCACCATAGATGCCACTCATAAGTGCGTCACCAGCAACACTAGCATCACCACTCGCGTCCTGACTCCTCAGCTTAGCAAGGTTAGCACTCCCGCCAAGACCTTGGTCAATTTTCCCAGCCCGCTTAGACTTAGACCATAGGTCCTCGTAACATCTAAGCACATGGGCCTCATTCAAGTCCCTATATATTTCCCCATTGAACTTGTGAGTGATTTGCTTAAACAGGGTGGACTTAAGGTTGTTCTGATGGTATGACTCCTTGTTCCCATTCTTCAGGTTGAATGTAAGCAGCCTACTGCCAGGAATGAGTACATGATTAACCGGCAGTGTCGCCAGCTTTACATACAGGTCCTGGTCAGAGGATATATGTGTTGGGTTGAATGTTACATCGACGACCCTCCTAGTACCTTTCTTACTACTGTCTGACTTCTTCAGTTTATAGCTTGGAGTAATTCTATCTTCCTGCAACATAGACTAAGTTATATCTTATTTTTTCCATACCTATGATAGACCAGCCATACCAAGCGCCACCACCAGAACCCACAGATTGCTAGCCAACCAGGCCAACCCTACAGCACCATACTTCAGCAGAGCAACTAATAGATTACCGATGGCCATGATAATACGACCCAATACTGGACCAAGTCTCTTAGCCAACTTTCTAAAGGTATTATAGACTGACCGTCCAAATGATCCGGCAGCACCTGAACCCTGACTAATAGCTTTTCTCGCCCCCACCACAACCGTTGTGATGAGACCAGCTATGGTGATAGCAATGGCCGACAGACCCAGTAGGTTTTCCTTAACCCTCTCTTTGAATCTCTCTAGCCTGGATATGTCTTCCTCCTGCTGCTCCCTTATCTCTTCCAGTCGTCTCTGCTCTATCACCTGATCTCTAGCCTGTTTTAGTCCTTCTACTCTTTCTCGCAGTTCAGTATTATCTCCATGTTCTAAATCCATCTGATCCTCCGTTCTATTTATTGTTTCCTGATAGTGGTCCGCTTGGATCTGTAGGGCTACCTGATCATCTACCCTTGAGTTTGGGTCCATGGTTTCTGTTGGATTCAGTATACCTCTCTGTTCACTATTCTCTTTAGGAGTCAGCCCAGGTATATCTATGTAGTTATTAGAGTTGGCTTGTACATCAACCACTGGATAGTCCTCTATTTCTTCTGGTTCAGTTTCTTCAGCAAGGATTTTCCTATACCCAATGTCTTTTCTGTAATCACTAATGAGCTGTTTATACTGGTCAACAGCGGGTTTCGATTCAATAGCTGTCGAGTACTGTGGGACTTTTGTTTTACCAGGTTTCATAATCTGTACTGCTCTGATCTGTCCAGTATCTCCTGTGCTATTTGTTTTTTTTGGGTATAGGTTTACTTTGTTTTTGGTTTGAACTATTTTCGTCACAGCTACAACCCTTTCAAGTTGGTCGCCTATATTAGCCTTATTCTTCGAATTAACATTTTTAAGTCTTTCCATAACTTCATCATACTTACTTTCATTGAGTATGCTTTCATCATCACCAAGCGTCTCGTCAAGTATACTGTATACCTTATCATTAATACTGGCGAAATTGTTCTGATCAACCTGTGGGTAATGGATGAATTCAACACCTGGTGCTTCTGTGGTGGAGCCACTAGCGTTTTTAATAGTCACCGTTTTACCACCATCATCATCATCTATGAATGCGTACTCTCTGTACAGTAATCCTCTTTCCATCATGAGATCTTCAACATATGCAATCCTCTCAGATTTTTCTGAACCATCATCATCAGTCTGACTTAATAGGTTATCATATTCTGATTCCAACTGGCCATTATCTATTTCATTATATTCAGGGTATCTGTTTTTCATTTCAAAGTCGTCAAACACAGTACCACCTTCAGCCATCTATAAACTAACCAATATTCTGAATATCACTCTAAGGTACCCAGCTATTATGCTTGCTATCATACCCCAGCCACTTCACCAGGGCCATCTTCTTTTTCCTCTTCAATATTTTTTCCACCTTATACACATGGTCCTTCTTAACAACAGCACTTAGCTCCTCTTCATAAAACTTCCCAATTATTGGCTCACCCTCTAAGTCCGCTATTTCATAAACATTTGGATCGCCTCGGATTACCTTCGTCACCTTGAATAGTTCCTCTGTGAAGTTAGCCTCATAGCCCTTAGTGAATATGCCTTTGTACTTACTTATCCTGACAGTATCACCAACTTTGAATTTAGCCAGAGGGTATTCTCCAAAGGTGTGGCCAAATAAGGTGTTCCACACTTCAGCCTCATTATTTTTGTTCACATTAGCCGGTTTCATCAGTATAGTTCTATGCTTAGTGTTATTGTAATTGCTAACCAGCGAGTCTAGAACATCAGTCCACCTATATGTTCCCTTACTGTAGAAGTACTTCCACATAGCCGTCTTGAGGGTTCTGTTGAACCGTTCCACAACAGCAGCCTTCTTATCTGATAGGGTGCTAAAGTACTTAGCACCAGCTCCCTCCAGTAAGGACCTCACCCCGACGTTGTAAAATTCCTTACCATCGTCAAACTGCACCAGTTCCGGATCCACTCCAAAACGCTTCTTAAATTTCTTAAGCAACAACGTTACCGCCTTAGTCATACTCCCAGTGTCTTTCCTATACACAGGGATGGCAAAGGCATATCTGCTTAGAATTTCAACAGCCGTCAGTATCCAACGGTATCCCTCATTCTTATTCCCATACTTACCCATATCAACAAGATCCATTTGCAGCTGCTCACCAAGGTAGTAAACCCTAGTCTGTCTGAACTTATGCTTACTAACTATTTTCCTGTACCGTGTAAAAGTGTCCTGCGATTTCAGCCACTCAGCGACCTTACTCCTACTCACACCGGGGAGACCATACGCCAGGGCTTTCTGGTAAAGTCACTCAGCTGACTGATAACCAGTTGCCGGGTTATAGTATATATCTCTCAACCCCTGTTCCAATTCTATGTCATTGTCCATATACTCTATGAGATATACAGCTCCAACAGTATGCTCCCAAAACCATTCAGTGGTTTTCCATTCTGATCTGTCACGTGGAATTCCAACTCATTGATAACACCTTTACCAATTTCCAGCTCGGTCTCAATGTCAACAAATGACTGTGTTGAACCGAACAGCGACTGCTCACTAGTGACTGGAAGACCTACTAGGACATTACTCTTCCTCCCGTCATACAAGTTCATTGATGTAGATATCACATTACATATCACCATCAAGTACCTCAGCCCATTATTCACATTTATCAGCCCACTCTTTGTACTACTACCTGGTAAGAACGTACGGGTGCTGAACCCTAGTAAAGAGGCTAAGTTATTATGTAGTACTAGCGTCGTGTTGCTGTCAGTAACCATCGTACACTTAGCCTCAGGTCTATTAAGTGTTAATGTAACCCCGCTGTTCCCCTCAAGTATCTTCTTAAAATCCTGGAAGGTATAATAGCCATCCCCAAGGAATTCATTCACCCTTTTATTGTGAACATAGTAATTACCCTTGCTGCTGGACACATTATAGTACTCCCACATTATGTAAGCCTTCTTCAGAAGAATATGAGGATTTTTACCTGTAAGTATAGGCCCCTCCAATCTAATCACCTTATATGATCCTTCTATCAGCACGGTAAGTTTCCTCATAATATAGATCATATTATGGAAGAAGCGCTTAGGAAGTATTATGGCAGCAACTACAGTAAGTACTTAAGAACCTACAAAGAGTCAATCGCCAAAGCCAAGGAAAACCTACTTAAAGAATACCCGAAAGCCACTCTCAGCAAGTTTGAATTCATCCCAGAAATAGATAGGGAAGGCAACCTGACGAAGACTTCGATATGGTTTATAAACAGCGACATAGTGTCAACTAACATCGATAGCAGCACCTTCAAACATGATAAGTCCATGTGGAAGTACCTGTCAACTAACATCGATAGCAGCACCTTCAAACATGATAAGTCCATGTGGAAGTACCTACACAACTTCACTGGAGTACGACCCCGCAGCCTAGTCATGAAGAACGGCTTCCCAATCATATGGCTAGCCAACGCGTAGGACATAGCACCACTACCAAAGGGAAAGGCGCATAAACACTATGAGTTCGGTAGCACTACCGTGGTCCATGATATATGGTATGATGGGTTCCCATCTGAAGATGTACTCAACTATCCCATAATTAATTTCAGGGTTTACATCAACTCTAAGGACTATTTCATGTCCAAACTGACAGAGCTGAAGATAAGCCCTCCAGGTAAGCCATTCAACTGGGATGACACCAATTCCTACTTCATGACCATATTCGCCACCTACGCCGCCACCTACTGCTGTGGAATCAGCATGAAACATCTAACACCATCCGACGAAGTCTATCCAATGATAACATCCATAGCCAGGTACCACGTCTACTTCACAGTAAGGCGTCTTTGAAGAAGATGGAGGGAAATGATAGCATGCATGCCATCTCAAAAGAATTCAGGGCAGGAAACCTCTACAGGGAGATAGAAAAGTTACCATGGACATTCTCCTATGAATCACACTCTGGAGGGGTTAACAATGTCAGAGTAGTTAGGTCTGGGTATCAGGATCACTACAGACGCTATGTACCAAAGTCATCCAATGGTCTGACTAGGCTTGGGTTGAAGCGTCTCAACCAGTCCATAGAGGCGTACATTTACAGCATATTAGGTGCTCAGGCCAAGACTAGGGTGTCAATAGTCAATCACGGTGGTGGGTCACTGGAAAGTCAGCAGGAGTTCAGAAAACTAACTGAAGACGCCATAACAAACTACAGTGTAAGCACTTGGATACTAAACATGAACAGGAGCATAGCTGACACACATGTCACCCAAGATCTGGCGTTGTCACCTAAAAGTTGGCTGGTACCTAGCAAGATGATAATTCTGAAAAAGGCCATAGAGGGGTACAACAACCTTCTGAAGACAGCAACAGAGAGTATGAAATTTGGAGTTAATAATATTAACTATCACAAGGTTAAGCACATCACACCTAAGAAAGTTCACACAGGTGGTGCCCAGCATCTGGAATCACTGGACGGTCCAACACCCACCGTCACCAAGAAAGTTCCGGTAGCCACCACCACTGCTAAGCATGATCTGGAGGAATTGGAATCACCTGATCCGGGTGCTAGTACAGTCAAGCGTCTGGGAGAGTCGGACAGTCCATCAAACATAGGTATTGTGCTCGCTTTGACCGCTGTGGGTGGATACATGGCCAGCAAGTATATATATCCTATTCTATGAGTCTGAACCTGGGTTACAGCCCAAATACTGCCATAGGTGAAGTCACTGGCGACATTGACATGAAAAATTTTAGGATAACCCAAATCTCAGCACCGGTGGACCCCCACGATGCTATTAGTTATGACTGGTTTATTAGAAATAGTAAGACCCAGTCCATAATCTATAAATACCTAGGTTTTAGTTCCCTAAACTCTAAAAGGACACCTGATTATGAACATGGCAACTATAGGGGGTCCGGCGTTCTTCACTCCCATAGTTTTACATCCTCAAGTAAGTTGTATATAAGTGACATTTCACTAGACACTGACACGACTAACTATGACATGAAGTTTAAATTCTACGCCAGGCTGATCTACAAAGATGGGGTGGCTGTGGATTTTGACATATCTTCCAGTGGAATAGAACTAAAAAGTAGGCCTAATTCCAAAGTCCACTTTAGAGACATAACACCCACATGGATCAACTTAGGTATAGTGGTCCCACTTACCAGTATCACACAGACACCTGAGGACGTATGGTTTATTCTTATTGTCGTAGAGCAGGTCAGAGGGGTCACAGGTGGTCAGGAGTTTACAGTCCACTGTGGGGTAAAGGAGTACTAAACAAAAGTAATCAGATATGCATAGAAAGAAGACAATCACCCATGTATCCTCTTGTCTAAGTGTAGATGATCTGGCTTTACTGGACAACCTCAGGGAAATAAGTAAGATGAAGACACACTGCTATAGGATGTTGGCTAAACGGTATAGAAACCTTCACCTTGGAGCTACAATGGTGTCAGTGATTCTGAATGCTAGTGGAGTGGTAGTTGGCTCAGTAACCCTCAACCCCATACCTATTGCTGTACTAAGTGGTTTAGGGCTAATACTGCAGACTCTACTTCAGAAGAGTAGTGTGGCAGATAAAAAGACAGGTTGTAAAGAGGCATGGAGACTATACCGTGGGATGACTGATAGAATAACCCATATAATCCAGGGTGTGGAGGACTACAATCATGATGCGTTGACCAGTGACATAACCCTCATTGACGGAATAGTAGTAGGATCAAATGCAGTACCTATTAATGGCATCAGTGAAAAGTACTATAGGAAGTATACTAAAGTCAAATTGCCTACTGCAGTCTAAGGAGATCAGTCTAAAAGTATGGAGGAATGGAATGAGTTGGAGGACTTCGGTGATAAGGAAGTGCCTGAACATGATGATGATGACTACGGAGAAACAGATTTCGGCGGAACTGAGCCGTTGTCGGATTATTACTCTGACAGTCATTCCAGAATAATTGTTAGTGAGGATAAGATGAAGCAGATCAGGAGACGTCATGCGTACAGAGACACGGAGGATTTCTTCACTAACATTCTGGACCTTGAGCCTGGGTGTAGTGATCCCAGATTCATAGACTACCTGTTGGACAATTGTGTCTTTAAGATCACTAGGGAGCTGAGTGATGCAGGTCTTGTAAACGACTATGCTGTGAGCTACCTTGGAGATGAGTTCCAGTCAATTGGCCGGGTTCTCACAGATGAGGACAGTGATATGCTAAGGACTGGTATAAGGGAGTACTACGATGAGCGGCAGAGAAAGATGCTCAGAAGGACTATGAAGAGGGCTGGTGTGTTAGCTGGGTTTGACCTTGGTATAATAGTTAGTCACAGGGTTATCAGTGGGATTAACCAGAGGAGGTGCAGATGTGATACACGCGGGGAAGAAGAGGAGGAAGTGGGCGAAACTGGAACCAGCCAAGGTCACCATACCGTGGTCAGACATTGAGAAGGCTGGTGGAAGTGCCTTGATTTTTACTGGTAAGTATCTGACAGTTATCTTATCGGTATCTGCAGTATATCTGACAGTAAGACGGTAAGTTAATCTCAGGTAATCTATAAGATGGATCAAGATCCGAAGATCACTACTGAAATTAAGACTAAAGATCAGAAGCGTGTCGAGGCAGGTAAGAGGCTGGCAGCAATTTCCAAAGCAGCGAAAGAG
This sequence comes from Corallium rubrum, assembly GCA_964035015.1. NCBI lineage: Eukaryota > Metazoa > Cnidaria > Anthozoa > Scleralcyonacea > Coralliidae > Corallium > Corallium rubrum. The sequence continues at coordinate 15,086,529 of OZ036000.1, read as the reverse complement.
AAGAAGATGAAGGAAAGGATAAAGATGGAGGAGCCAGATGCATGGACTCTACCCAGAGGCTACACGCTAGGCCTGGCAGGACTTCTGATAGCAGGCGTGTCATTGTACTTTGCGTGGAGGAGTGATAGGAGGGAAGCAGCTGTTGTTGCCACCCCAGCTGAACTACCAGCTGAGAGCAGTAGACTGGAAACACTACAATTAAATCTCACCAAGGTTATGTCGACTCAGAGGAAGGAACTTATGAATGAAAGCTTTGACGCTGTGCTTGTGACATTAGGAGTTGTGCTATTTAGTATGGCTAGTAAGAAGCTGCTGAAGGAGCCGCTGACATCGGCTGAGAGTGTGAAGTCATACATCAAGCTGGCGGTTGGTATTACAGCATCAACACTAACTGTCAAATATCTACAGCAGAAGAAGTACATACCTGAGGATCCATTTAAGAATACCTAGTTAACATTATGGCAAGTGCATTAGTAGGTGGGGCTATTCAGACAACATTCGCCGCGATCAGTTTCGCTGGAGCTGGGTTCCTATTCATTAAGCTCAACCACACTGGATATGAGAAGGAACTGAAGAGGCATAACCATAGCCTGGAGAAGTTGGAAGCAGCCAAGGAAGCATTCTACGAGAATGAGATAAGACATAAGGACAGGTTGGCTCAGCTGCGGGCGGAGTTGAGTGATGCCAACGCTGACATAAATGCTACTAATAAGGCCGTGGATAAGCTGAGAACATACACCTCAGATGGGGGTGACTCTTAGAGGTGAACCTAAACTGGAAGACTTCTATGGACCTTCTAAGGAGATGCAGAAGTATCAGGCAGCGTTCGTGGCTATAGCAGGAGTTGCCATAGGTTTCACAGCGCATAGGGGAGGGTTCATTTAAAGATATCTTCTTATGCTATAGTATATGGGCAGAAGGGATGCTGCTATAGAGCGAAGACTTAGGAAAATTGATGAGATGTATACGTGCGGCTGTGGTGGCTATCGTATCAACTGTGGTGGCGCTCCAACCTGTACATCATGTGGTTTACAGGGACCTTTCACAATACCTGTTGCAGAGCTGGACTTAATGTCGTGGAGGAAGAAGAAGTCTGTGCATAAGAGAAGTAAATGGTTCGCTAAGAGGGTAGTGGGAGTTGTCAAGAGTTCTGATGAGAGAATGTTGACAGCTGATTTCATGGAGGTTGTCTCAGTGTTGATGAGACAGAAGTTGATAAGGAAAAATGTCAGTAGGTATAACTACTACATAATAAGGTTGGCCAGTCGTAGAGGTTTAGATATGCTGACAGACGTGAGGGACATGTGTGAGGGATACACTAAGGGCATGTTCGATGATCGACTGTTCGGATCTGTATATAAAGAGTTGGGTTGGGACATCGACTGCACCTGTCCGGTATTCCTAAGATGGAAAAAAGACACTTAAAGAAATAATACCCTCTGTCACTTATGAGGAGTACATACAATTTCGATGGTGTATACATCATGGTGCAGAAGGATGGGGCTAAGACGTGGTTCCATGGGAATGCTGTTGCTAAGGCGTTAGGTCTTGAGAGGCTTAGCGTTATGAAGAAGCACATTAAGAAGGTGAAGATCGAAACAGTATGGCCTGATGTAGGTATAGTCCGTATGGTAAACATCCACGGACTAAACAGTATGGTATACTCCTCCAAGCCAGTAAGTAGGCGGGAGAAGTTCATAGACTGGGTGCATGAGGTTGTTCTACCATCAGTGATGGGGGATGATAGACTGGGTGCATGAGGTTGTTCTACCATCAGTGATGGGGGATGTAGCAGCTGGTGAGAACCAACTACATTATGATGTGGTTAGGTATGTGAAGAAGAACTACCCAGATGTTATAATAACACAGGTCTTGGTGAGAACCAGGATAGTAGGGACAAACTTTTAGACAGTTGTAGGAAGGGATATAAATCTGGACAACCTGACATTATACTAGCTGAGCCGAGTGGTTGTTATGTTGGTATGGCTATAGAGCTAAAAACACCTAACGGCTGTGGAGTTCTGTCAAAAGAGCAGTCAGACTTTCTGAAGAGGTTGGATGTTAAGGCATACCACACCTTGGTGTCCAATGACTATTATGAGGTTTGCGAGTACGTCGACGAGTATATGAAGGGTAAGGCTTAATGCCTGACAATTTCCTCTCCAACTCATTAAGATCTATGATCTCATACATCATCTCATCAATCTCCCTACCGTCTACCTTATCAATCAGGTTGAAGACATTATCAGCCAACTTTCCTATCCGTTCGCGGATATGTACTATATCTTCCATATAATTACTATAGAAGATATATACTTAGCACGTTTAAAATTATTTTATAAAAATATATAGATATAGTATTCTAAGGTATTTAAGTTCGAGGGTAAACTCATTAGGGTGCAGAAGGATGACAACGAGATATGGTTCCGAGGAAAAGATGTTGCAGAAGCACTTGGCTATAAAATACCGGGTAAAGCAATCCAGGATCATGTTGATGAGGATGACAGGAGAAAAGTGATGCAAGCAGCAATAACCAAAAATGGGATGTTGGTCAAAAGCAGAATATACTTGGTGAATGAGGTCGGAGTATATAGCCTGATGTTCTCATCTAAACTACCATCAGCAAAGAGGTTTAAGAATTGGGTATTTAAAATTGTCCTACCGTCCATAAGGAAAACTGGACAGTACACTTCACCTAGGCTTATTGGGAACCAGCTGTCACTGATGAATGAGACTGACTTGCATCATCACGTGATTAGCTATATAAGGAGGTACTACCCAGGTACTATAATCATCCCAGGCCTGGAAGAAGATCAGGACACCACATCAAAGAGAATATCCGGCTGGAAGAAGGGATATAAATCTGGACAACCTGACATTATTATTGGCAACCTACATAAGGACTATACTGGGCTGGCTATAGAGCTGAAGACTCCGAATGGTTGGGGGACTCCCTCAGATAAGCAGAAGTCGTTCATCAATGATCTGACTGATAACGGTTATAAGGTTCTACTGTCATGTGACTATGATGAGATACACAGATGCATTGATGGGTACATGGCAGGGGTGAGGATTAAGTGTAGATACTGTGGTAGGAAGTTCTGTAATAAGTACACGCTTAAGAATCACTGTAAATATTTCCACAGGATTTCCCACATTTCATGAGGCTTCTAATAAACCTGATGTACTCATCTGTCAGTTCCCGCTCCATATCAATTAGATGGAAAACTTCATCTACCAGTTTTTCTATCTGTTCACGGATCCTTAGGATTTTTGCAGACATCATATCTTCCATATAATTACTATAGAAGATATAGTGCGTTTAAAATTATTTATAAAAAATATATAGATATAGTATGCCAAGGACGGTTAAGAATATAAACCCACTTAAAGAAATAACACCTGGTGTTAGTAATATGAACAGACCAGTGGGTAAGTTCGCGAAGCGTAGACAGGATCTGCATGACGAGCTGGGAGTTGTGGAGGCTAGGAGGGCTATTAAGGGCTACACTAGATGTCTAGAAATTAGTATTCTAGACCGAGATGATCCTGAATCTGAGATAGACCAGACAAGAAGCCTGATCTGCAGAGTGCTTGAGACTGAGATGGAAGATATGGGAGGCATAAAGTTTGCGGAAATACTGAAGATCACACTAAAGAAGAGAGGAGATAATGGTGATTTCATTTTTAAGGATGTCTACTTCAGCAGTAAATCTTCCATCGCAATAGATAAAAGTCATCTAATGTCTTTAACTATGGTGGTGGTGGTGGGGGGGGGGGGGGGGTAAAAATATGCCGAACCTGTATGAGTCGTGGACCTCTGGAGGTAGTGGTTGGGTTATAGACCAAATCCTTAACCACTATCTTAATGTGGTAGCCTACAAACCATTACAGGGTAGTAGTTACGTAGAACTGCCTATGGAGTTGAGGAACTCTGCAAAGGGGCTGATAAATGTGAAGAACAATGATGAGTGTTTCCGATGGTGTCATATTAGATATCTAAATCCACAGAAAAAAGACCCTCAGAGAATCAAGAAAACTGATAAAGCCTTACTACCGACCCTGGACTATACTGGTGTGAAATTCCCAGTTGGAAGTAGACAGTACAGTAAGATAGAAGCGCAGAACAGTATACGCGTAAATGTGTTCGGGTATGAGGGTGGGCAGACTTACCCAATCTATGTGTCCAAGGAGAACCATGAACGCTGCATGAACCTACTGCTGATTGATAGGCATTATGTGCTGATTAAGGACTTTAATAAGTTCATGTACCGCAAGACTAAGCATAAGGAGAGAAAGTATTTCTGTATGCATTGCCTACAGTGCTTCAGCTCAGATGCTATACTGTCAGCCCATAGTGAGAACTGTATTGTGGTGAACGGTCAACAGGCTATAAAGATGCCTAAGGAGGGTGAGAACATACTCCAGGGGCGGATCTAGACTGTATCAACTGTATCGTATGATACAGTCAGATTTTCACTTAATAATTTAATTAACTTAAAACAAATTAAAATTCGAATAATTACAATTCACAAGTAGCTTTTTCAAAGTTCAGCAACATCATTTTCAAATTCTTTGATGTTAATGTACGCAATTTTTCAAAGCTTAAAATCAGTTCTGTTCTACGACCAGCGAGACGAACTCGCACAGGAAATTCTCGGTAGCCCGCAAAAATTGCCCGTAAGTGCACCCCCACCAGCCTGCGTTTCCTTGCCAGTGAAGCATCGCGCAAAAGGCGCTCTCGTCTCGATTCTTTAATGGCGATGTGTTACCGATGAGGTTACGATTGATACAGTTGTGTATAGTAACTGTAGCGACTGTATCTGATACAGTTGACTGTATCAAACCAATCAAAATGCTTGATTTTGGTCACGTTTTGCTACAGTTTCCACACTTCCGATACAGTTGACTGTATCGGAGCACATCGGAGCAGTCTCCGACGATCTAAATATGATTACGGCGTGATGTGATTTAGTTTATGCAACTTTGCGAGCGGCAAGCGCCTCTAACTCACAAGCCTCTAACTCACAAGCGCCTCTAACAGTGTTCTACAACAGCTGTTGTGTGTCTTGGATAATGGAAGTTATTCTCCGGAGGAAAAGGCGAGTAGATTACTCCCTCTTAAGCGTATTGTGAGAAGTGTCTTACAGCCGAATTTGCTGTGTCTAATTTTGCGAAGCTACAGTTCCCTCGCAGCCAGGAATCGCGCTCTTCAAATCAGCACCCAGTGAGGTATAAAGTTCGTGAATAATAAATATCTTAGCTACTAATATTATGCACCAAATTTGGAGTATGCTAATGAGAGTGACTGAGACTGTCCTTGAGTTGCGTGTATTGATTTACATTAAAATGAAGACTTACTCAAGTCTGGACGACAGTTGCTGTTCTGATATGGTTTTGAAAATATCATTAATTTAGTTCATGAACCTCTCTGTATACTAGTGTCTGTGTCATTATCGTTTTGATCACAATGGCATTAACACATTTAGAATGTGCAATTCTGAGTATAATATTACAATGTCCAGGTAGCCCACGCATTTAGAGTGGGAATATAACTATTATTTATAAAAGTAGATGTCGTCTGGGCTTGTTATAGCCTAATTAATTTATAAAGTATGATAGCTTGCCGATACAGGTATGTTGACCTATATATTGAGTATTAAATAATCTACAGTAATATAAACAGTTTTAGTTGTTGACAATATTTATTACCAAACTTTTTATAATACAAGTTAACTTTAATTTGTCGTTTTTGGTTATTTATATTCATGAAAAATTTAAGTTGCGTGTGCCGCTGTATTTTGTCTAAACATTCCCTCACATTGCAGGAAATCGCATTTCCGGTGTCTTAATTTTCAAAATTTTCCATGGGGGAATGCCCCCGGACCCCCCTAACTTTGGTGTCATCACAAATACGACACAGTCAGATTTTCTCCTAGATCCGCCCTTGCATACTCACATTCATCAACCACCGTAAACAGCTTGAGGTACCCTTCGTGATATATGCTGACTTTTAAGCTGTGGTGGCACATAATAATGCACCTAGTCCAGATGACAGGTCATCATACACACAAGAGTACCAGAAACATATAGACTGTGGGTTTGCCTACAAGGTGGTATGTTGTGTTGATGATAGCTTCAGTAGACCGGTGAAGGTGTATAGGGGTGAGAAGGCTGTCTATAGATTTATGAAAAAGATGTTGAAGGAAGTCGCCTACTGCCAGAGTGTTAAGGAGAAATTCTTCAACAAAGATATGATCATGACTAAAGCTGAGATGGCTGACTATGAAAAATCCACAGAGTGTCACATATGTAATAGTAGTTATGTGGACTCAGATATAAGGGTCAGAGATCACTGTCATATCACTGGGAAATATAGAGGATCAGCCCACAGCAAATGTAATATGATCTACAGAATGACTGATAAGATACCAGTAATCTTCCACAACCTAAGGGGTTATGACAGCCACTTCATAATGCAAGAGATAGGTAAATTTGGAATGGATATAAATGTGATACCTAACAACATAGAGAAGTATATGTCGTTCATGCTTGGTCGACATCTGGTGTTCATAGATAGCTTCCAGTTCATGCCCAGTGCTCTGGGACGACTTGCTGACAACTTACCCAAGGACAAATTCATGCTGACGTCTGAGGAGTTCAAGTGTGAGAAATTTGAACTGATGACTCATAAGGGAGTGTATCCATATGACTATATGAGTGACTTTGAGAAGTTTGAGGACACCTGCTTACCAACTAAGGATGAGTTCTATAGCATCCTGAATGATGAGCACATTTCTGACGATGACTATACACATGCCCATAAGGTCTGGAGAACTTTCAGGCTGAGGAATATGGGAGAGTACCATGACCTGTACATGAAGTCAGATGTGCTGTTGTTGGCTGATGTTTTCGAGAACTTTAGGAAGACCTGCCTGCAGTACTATAAGCTAGACCCATGTCACTACCTCTCCAGTCCCGGGTTGTCTTGGGATGCAATGCTAAAAATGACTGCCGTGAAAATTGAACTGATGACTGACATCGATATGTTCCAGTTTATTGAAAAGGGTTTGAGGGGTGGTACGTCATATATCGCGAACAGGTATGGGGTGGCTAATAATAAGTACATGAAAAATTATGATGAGAAGCTGCCTAGTAAGTATCTTATGTACCTGGACGCCAACAACCTCTATGGGTGGGCCATGAGTCAGTACCTACCGACTGGTGGGTTTAAGTGGCTTGATACTGACACGGTTGACTTGAGTCAGTACGGTGATGAGTCTGACCGGGGTCTGATACTTGAGGTTGATCTGGAGTACCCTGATGAGTTGCATGAGGAACACAATGACTTTCCTCTAGCCCCAGAGAAGCTTAAAGTTGAATCGGATATGTTGTCAGACTACTGCCGAAACATAAAAGATAAGTATAACATCTCCATAGGAACAGTCCACAAACTGATCCCCAATCTCATGGATAAGAGTAAGTATGTTCTACATTATAGGAACTTGCGGTTGTACCTTGGAACTGGGGATGAAGCTGAAGAAAATCCATAGAGCATTGGAATTTGATCAGTCCCCATGGCTGAAGAAGTATATTGACTACAACACACAGAAGAGGGCTCATGCGAGTAATGCGTTTGAGAAAGACTTCTTTAAACTTATGAATAATAGCGTCTTCGGTAAGACCATGGAAAACCTAAGGAAAAGGGTGGACGTTAGACTTGTGACTAGTCCAGGTAAACTACTGAAACTGGTGTCTAAGCCAACATTCGTCAGCAGTAAGATATTCAATGAGAACCTGGCTGCTGTGCATAAAATTAAAGAATGCCTGACACTGAACAGACCTGCCTTCGTTGGAATGTGTATACTTGACATGTCTAAGACTCTGATGTATGACTTTCACTATAGATATATAGGAAAACTGTATGGTCCTAAGGCTAAGCTGCTATTCACCGACACTGACAGTCTACTCTATGAGATCTCCGCTGGGGATGTCTATACAGACTTCCACTCTGACCGTGACAAGTTTGACAATAGTGACTACCCGGTGGACTCCGAATATTACTTTATTTTCGGAGAAAATAAGAAAGTCATAGGCAAGATGAAGGATGAGACAGCTGGGACTCCCATCATAGAATTTGTTGGGCTGAAGAGTAAGATGTACTCTTACATGAAAGATGATGATAAAGGGGACAGAAAGGCTAAGGGTATCAAGAAGGTTGTCATAAGTAAGGATATGAAACATCACGACTATAAAGATAGGCTACTGGGGCAGAAGCAGCTAATGCATAAGATGAAAACTATAAGAAGTGTTAATCATCAGTTAGGCTCCTATGAAGTTAATAAGGTTTCGCTGAGCTGCTTTGACGATAAGAGGTACATACTTGATGATGGGGTTAGCAGCTATGCTTATGGATATAAACTCATTAGGGTTTTTGGCGAGGAGTTTTACAATTGTGGATTTGCCTTTATTGACTGATGGAGGCCTGGCTGGAAGATGGGGACGGAGCAAGGCCGGATGGGATGTCGGCAGCTGAAATTATACTTCACAAAATTTTTCACATTTGTGTGGGAGTCAGTGAAGTGGACACATTTTGGGACACAAACTCATCAAGTTTTATGACTGGAGAAGTGATGCATGGAGCAAGGTCGGACGGGGTGTTGGTCAGACAGTGGTTGAAGTTATACTTCACAAAATTTTTCACATTTGTGCAGGATTCAGTGAAGTGGATATATTTTGGAAGTTTTATGACCCGACTGATGGGATATTCTTGGTCCTATGTCTTGGCCGACGGCTTTGGTAGAAACTTTGCCTATAGGTCTGACCAGGGGGGGGGGGGCCTGTGGTCTAGACGTGGGTTAGGAATGCAGGTTGGATGTTTGGTCCGATGTCTATGCCGGTGATGGGTGCCGGTGATGGAGGGTGGGGGTGACCAGTGATGGAGGCCGGTGGAGGCTGGTGAGGAGGGCCGGCGACCGGAGCTGTAAAAGGCAGCATAGCAACGATCTGAGATCCTAGATTTCGGCTTGGACTGAAAAAAGGTGGTATATTGGTGACTGTGGGAGTGGTCATAAGCGTGGAAATACTCTCATAAAAATTTGGAAAAGTGATGCTAGCGAGCAATTGGAAAATGCGCCCGTACCCCCATACTCTATACTACTTCTAAATCGTCTACAGAGACTTCAAAACAGAGTTGCAGGGATCATCACTCAATCAAATTTTGAAATTCGGTCGCATGATATCCTAAACACCTTAAAATGGGACAATCTTACCACCCGTAGATAGAAACATCTGATGACAACAATGTTTAAAGTACTGAATAACGAGTCTCCACAGTATTTAGCAGATCAATTTACAAGATTATACGAATCTAACCATTATAATCTACGAGGTTGTGAAAGTAAGGTTGTCCTACCATTACCAAGATTAGAATACTTAAAGAAATCACTTAGATATAGAGCGGGGATATACTGGAATAACTTACCTAGTGAATTGCGTGAAAAAGAATCACTACAGTATTTTAAGCGAGGACTTAATTACTTTTGCCAAGACTCCCCAGTTTTATTGGTAAATTGAGTTTGTAAATAATAGAGTTTTAATATAGAGTTTGTAAATATAAACTAGTGTGCAGTTTCCTCTGTTTTTCTTTCTTTTGTAAATTTCATACGGCTTTTATGTAAACCAGTTGTTTATAACTGATGAAATTACCGTATCCAAATAAAGTTTTCTATCTAGCTATCTGTCTGTCTGTCTGTCTGTCTGTCTGTCTGTCTGTCTGTCTGTCTGTCTGTCTGTCTGTCTGTCTGTCTGTCTGTCTGTCTGTCTGTCTGTCTGTCTGTCTGTCTGTCTGTCTGTCTGTCTGTCTGTCTGTCTGTCTGTCTGTCTGTCTGTCTGTCTGTCTGTCTGTCTGTCTGTCTGTCTGTCTGTCTGTCTGTCTGTCTGTCTGTCTGTCTGTCTGTCTGTCTGTCTGTCTGTCTGTCTGTCTGTCTGTCTGTCTGTCTGTCTGTCTGTCTGTCTGTCTGTCTGTCTGTCTGTCTGTCTGTCTGTCTGTCTGTCTGTCTGTCTGTCTGTCTGTCTGTCTGTCTGTCTGTCTGTCTGTCTGTCTGTCTGTCTGTCTGTCTGTCTGTCTGTCTGTCTGTCTGTCTGTCTGTCTGTCTGTCTGTCTGTCTGTCTGTCTGTCTGTCTGTCTGTCTGTCTGTCTGTCTGTCTGTCTGTCTGTCTGTCACGTATGTTGCAATTATTTAATTATTGTGATGCCGTATGGGCAAATTTGAATAAAGGCCTTTCTAGCAAATTACAAAAACTGCAAAATCGTGCGGCTCGCATCTTTGCTTTTCAAGCATATGATATCAGGTCAAGCGATATTTTAAATCAATTAAACTGGGATCAGCTGTCTGTTAGAAGAAGTAAACGGATATGTGTTATAATTAATAATATCATTAGTGGCACTGTACCTGACTATCTTAGCCAAATGTTTATGAGAAGTTGTGAAATTAACTCGTACAGGCAAAGGTTAAGAGAAAGTGAAAATAATTTAATTATTACTCGTATTCCAAAAACAGAATATTGTAAGAAAAATTTTTCTTATAGAGGTGCAAAACTCTGGGATTCACTTCCAAATGAGGTTAAACTCTTGCGGAATAAATATCAGTTCAAAAATAAACTATCTGCATACACAGAAATTGCCAACTAAATGAATGCTTTATTTTTAATTTTTTTTCTTCTTTTTCTCAAGAAATTCAAAATTGTAAAAATATTTACTATATGCTGTATTTAGTTAGTTTAAATAATTACTTTTAGATAGTAATTTTTATAATTTTAATAATACGGCTTTCACGGAAAGAAGTTTAATATGTAACTTATCGAAATTACCGTATTCAAATAAAGGTGAATCTAATCTAATCTAATCTAATCTAATCTAACCTAACCTAACCTAACCTAACCTAACCTAACCTAACCTAACCTAACCTAACCTAACCTAACCTAACCTAACCTAACCTAACCTAACCTAATCTGTCTGTCTTTCTGTCTGTCTGACTGTCTGTCTGTATCTCTGTCTGTCCTGTCCTATTCTGTCCTGTACTGTCTGCCTGTCCTGGCCTGTCTGTCTGTTTGTCGCCTGGATATCTCATAAAGTACAGCACAGGATTTCATGAATGTTTGTGGTAATGTCATAGACCAAAGATCAATCCATTAAATTTTGGTTCACTTTGGTTAAAAATTGGATGAAAATTTCATAAAAGTTTCTCTGTGTAGAATAAATAATTAAAAAATGCTTGATTGCGCTCATTATTATGTCTTATATAACCGATATGTAAGCAATCCAGTATAGTGTAACTTAAACTGAGATCTCAAGAACTCGCTGGCGGAGCTATGCAGTCTCTGAGTGCTTTTTTGTATGAAAATGTTTTCAGGCGGGACAATACATGGATCGCGAATGTCGACTGCGCATCAGAATGACGCGTTCTGAGTCGGGATAAAACTTCTTTCAATTTATAACATTAGGCTGAGGAATTCAGTACAATGAGTTCAGAAATGTAAATGAAAATGCAAATGAAAACTGCAGCTTTAGCCTGATGTTATAAAGTTAATTAAGTTTTATCCCGACTCAGAACGCGTCATTCTGATGCGCAGTCGACATTCACGATCCATGTGTTGCGACCGGACTTTTCACAACACAGCTAAAATGTAAAAAGCAAAGAATTACAGAAGAACATGTTTGACGTATTACAAAGAGCTGCATGATGTCCCCGTACTAGCCGTTATCACTCATTTGTATCGATAAAAAAAGCTTAATCAGGCATCCCATGAGGCAAACGTCTCGTCCTGTGTTCCATATCATGCAAAACAGTCACTTGGCGTTCCAGACATGCAAAAGGATATTTATTGAGTTACCATGGTGCGACTGTAAATTTCATGCATAATCAAACAAAAAATACAAACCATCTAGTGTTTCCAAATGAGGATCCCCCCACCGTCTAATTGGCATTCTTCGTTCACAACATCGACCTTCCCAGCGTCGATTGCATCTGCACCAAGAACTGCACGATGAACTAGTGACACAAACTCCATTCCCGGAACATCCTATATATTAATAGTAAAAAAGAGCGAAAATCTATTATAAAGTCATTCAAGTACTTATAGTATATTTAATCGCATGGGACCAACTAAAAATTGAGGTTTGATTTCACAAGTGTTTGCAAAGATTCACAAAAGTTTTGGACATTCTACCGCCACTGGGAAATCATTAAAAGTTGTAAAGATGTTTGTATCATTTGCTGTGACGGAAGCAGTTGTTGTTGTTGTTGTTGTTGTTGTTGTTGTTGTTGTTGTTGTTGTTGTTGTTGTTGTTGTTGTTGTTGTTGTTGTTGTTGTTGTTGTTGTTGTTGTTGTTGTTGTTGTTGTTGTTGTTGTTGTTGTTGTTGTTGTTGTTGTTGTTGTTGCAGTTGCAGTTGTTGCTACTGCTGTTGCCGTTGCTGATGAGTATCGAAACGGTGGATTAAAAAGTGTAACTTTTTAAGATACGTTAAAAAACCTAATAATTTCAGATAAATCTTAAAATGACATTGTACGTGAGTAACATTATCTAACACAGTGACCTAATTCATATACTTTTTTTTATTTTAACAACTTTATTGGATGCTAATACCTAAGTGGAAAGAGCGCGAATGGGGCTCGAAAACCCATGCAAGGTGCTTTCCATTGAAATTAAAAATACATATAAACCAATTTATTTAATTCTTCAAAAACCACATCGCGCCACTGTACATACTTAACCCCAACACCATTTCCCTGAATTTTACTGAAAGGACAAAGCTACAGTAAGTATGTAACCGATAGAAAAGTTTTAAACGAAGCCAGTTAATTTAACTTAATTGTGCAAAATACATCTTTGCTTAGAAGTGACATTGTTGCAAGTTGTCCCAATGTAATTATTCCAGGATTGTAGTTTTACAGGACGAAACTTTAAGCATAAGATTGGGGTTTTTATAATTGCGGGTACGACTATGACTAACAAACGAAACAAAGTTAGGGACATTTAGACCATGCAAAGCCTTATAAAAAACATAGATCCTTAATCTCCCTATTATAAGACAAGGGTAACAAATTTATAGCCAGGAGTCGCTCCTTGTATGGCATGCCCCCTATCTTGCATTGTAGGATCCACCTTGTGACACGTCTCTGAACGCGTTCCAGTTTTGCCTAGTGTGTGCTCAGAGACGGTGACCAGACCTCCATGGCATAGCATGACTGTGATTTGACGAGAGATAAGTAATTCCTGTAGTCAAAACAAACAAAAATAGACGCACCATATTTTTGCTTACCTTCACAAGGCCCACAATCTGGTTGGTTGCACTTTGGACCTTTACGTCCAGTCACACACACTGGTGGGACTCCACATTCATGTATTTCTAGGCAAATACATTTCCTGTCAACCCAAACAGGTTCTTCTCCGTCTTTGCAAACTGGACATCTTATAAAAACAATATTTGAAACTAAGAGAGGCTTTAATACAATAATAATATTAGGAAAAATCTGACTTTCCCAACCCACGGTCTCTCGGCGCATCGGCGCTCTGACCACGGAGCTACTGAGACACTGTCAAACAATATAAATCGATTTTACTGACGTTTCGTTACTTAACTAGTAACATCTTCAGAGTGAATGAAAGAGTTACAAATGGTATACTTATAAAAGAATTACAAATGGTATATATATATATATATATATATATATATATATATATATATATATGTGCATGTACAATAATGGGAAATATTCGCAAGCGAATAGGATTTTTATGTCTTCGAATTGTCCGGTTTGTAATGTAAATGAGAATGCATATAATGCAATACCTTATTAATGAAAAGTAACATAAGCTAAGACAACGAGGTGCTCTGTTGATCTTTTGCATATAGGAAAGATCTAATTACAGCTACCCCCTATAGGGCATATAGCTGTTATAGGTATCACATTCAAGAGTGCAGTCTCAGTAAGCGCTAATACAGTTGACTCTCTCGTAAGCGACCACCTCGGGATCAGGAATAAGTGGTCGCTTTCGAGTGATGGTCGCTTACGTGAATGTTCACCATAGTTGGCCCACACCTATTGTAATTCAGCTTCATACCGATGCTAAGTGATAACATTAACATATTTCACAAAACTATTTCTTAACAATGACGTTACAGTCATTTGCAACTCACTTTTCACTCAAATCTTCGGAAGTTCGTCCACAAGTTCGTTCGGAAGTCCGTAGTTTGTTTTAAGCTCTGCATTTAATTGGTTGCTTGGTTCCTAGCAACCAATAAAATGCGTAGTTCAAAACGAACTTTGAACTTCCCAACGAACTTGCGAACTTCGGAACGAACTTCCGAAGATTTTGGTGAAAAGTGATTTGCAAATGAATGTAATCTGGTTACAGTGGTATGCAATGTTAAAACGTATTCATAGCAGGGCCGTAGCAACTGGGAGAGGGGGGGGGGGGGGGGGGGTCTGGGAAAATGTTGGTCCAAAGTGGTCTCAAAATACTGGAAAGAGCATTTCAGAGGCTTTCGATTTTCAAACTCTTCTGGGGGGAGCATAACACTCCCCCTAAATGTTCTTGACAGCCTATCCCAATCCAAAAGCGCTTCCTACGGCACTGTATAGACTGTAATAAATTTTGCAAAACTGTTTCTTAATCTAAACAAAACTGTTTCTTATGTTATGTCTGTCATATGGTCTGTCTTCAACCTCCGGGGTGGTCCCTTACGAGAGTAGAAAAACAATTGGAAAAGCCAAAATGGAATCCCAAAAAGTGGTCGCGGTCGCTTACGGGAGTGGTCGCTTACGAAAGATGCTAAATACAGTGTTTGACTGAGAAATAAAACGGGAATTTGAAGAGAGTCAGCTGTAAACGCGGCTGTGGTTCAAGGACACCATAGCCAAATTTATCTCAATTGGGGTATGTCATTCTCCTTTGTGGGTTGCCCAGTAAACAGAGTTCAGTTAGTGCACTGCTGATATTAGTCAGAAAGACCCGGTGGAAGACATAAGTAGTGCCATATTGCAAATAAAAGAACGATCAAAAGAGAAAAAAACAATTTAAATTACAAACGATCAAATTAAAGAGATTAAAAAGTTTAAAATTTAAAATTACAAGCGTGAAAAATATAGGATTACAAACGGTCAAAAAGGAGATCAAATTGTAACATAAAAATTATAACTAAAATTGTTTGGCTAAAAAAAAAAAAGGGGTACAGAAGAGATATTTTCATTAAGGAAAGGTTTGTATAGAAAAATCAGTAAACACTCGCGCAGTAAGAGTTCAAAATTGGAGTGAGATTTAGAAGACGTGATAACAGAGAAATCAGCGGAGGAGATAGTGTAAAGAGTTTTGCGTGAATGGGATAGAATGCTAAAAAGTTTTACACTTTTACCAGTAAAAGGGGAAACTCGAATATGTTCCGAGATGCGCCTATATGGAGATGTCAGCGTGTTTGGCCGATACATAATGCTGAGCAGCATTGACACTTGTATTTATAGACAATACACGATCTCAGTCAGTAATTTGGGAATGCGATCCTTCAACTTAAGCAAATTTAATAAGCGTCTACCAGGTTTAAAGATAATGCGCAAAGAGATGAGGGAAAACGGAAGAGCATAATTCCATGAGCGGTGTTCGTATCTGTAAAGAATGAGAACCAGTGAAAGGGAGAGAAAAATAGAGGACACTGTTAGGAAGGTTTTCTTGTCGAGGTGGAGGACAAAATACTTTGTCAAGAAAGAAACGAACACACCTATCAACGAAATACCAGGGTAACCATTTTTGCAAAATATATTCTTAAGTTTTAAAACCTCTTTGTGAAAAAGATGGTAGGAGGAGCAAATTTTAAAGTAACGGTCTAGACGAATGTAAACGAGACCACGTTTGAATGATAAGGGGATAAAACTGTCAGAATTTGTGAAGAGACCAGTAAAAGTAGGTTTGTGGTAAACTGAGGTGGAGAAACATGAAAAAAACCTACATTTACTGGTCTCTTCACAAATTTTGTCTTCATATATAACATGGTCGTTTTGAAGTCTTACTTGTCTTCGCATTTACATCCAGCTTGGCCAATAACAGAGTTTTCATAACCTTTACAAGGGCATTTACAAGGACACGATCCATCCCAAGCAATTGTATCTTTGCTGCCGTCTGCACAGGTGCAGTCACACTGTAAAAAAGCATTAAAACAAAATTATTAAAACAAACAAACAAACAAACAAACAAACAAACAAACAAACAAACAAACAAACAAACAAACAAACAAACAAACAAACAAACAAACAAACAAACAAACAAACAAACAAACAAACAAACAAACAAACAAACAAACAAACAAACAAACAAACAAACAAACAAACAAACAAACAAACAAACAAACAAACAAACAAACAAACAAACAAACAAACAAACAAACAAACAAACAAACAAACAAACAAACAAACAAACAAACAAACAAACAAACAAACAAACAAACAAACAAACAAACAAACAAACAAACAAACAAACAAACAAACAAACAAACAAACAAACAAACAAACAAACAAACAAACAAACAAACAAACAAACAAACAAACAAACAAACAAACAAACAAACAAACAAACAAACAAACAAACAAACAAACAAACAAACAAACAAACAAACAAACAAACAAACAAACAAACAAACAAACAAACAAACAAACAAACAAACAAACAAACAAACAAACAAACAAACAAACAAACAAACAAACAAACAAACAAACAAACAAACAAACAAACAAACAAACAAACAAACAAACAAACAAACAAACAAACAAACAAACAAACAAACAAACAAACAAACAAACAAACAAACAAACAAACAAACAAACAAACAAACAAACAAACAAACAAACAAACAAACAAACAAACAAACAAACAAACAAACAAACAAACAAACAAACAAACAAACAAACAAACAAACAAACAAACAAACAAACAAACAAACAAACAAACAAACAAACAAACAAACAAACAAACAAACAAACAAACAAACAAACAAACAAACAAACAAACAAACAAACAAACAAACAAACAAACAAACAAACAAACAAACAAACAAACAAACAAACAAACAAACAAACAAACAAACAAACAAACAAACAAACAAACAAACAAACAAACAAACAAACAAACAAACAAACAAACAAACAAACAAACAAACAAACAAACAAACAAACAAACAAACAAACAAACAAACAAACAAACAAACAAACAAACAAACAAACAAACAAACAAACAAACAAACAAACAAACAAACAAACAAACAAACAAACAAACAAACAAACAAACAAACAAACAAACAAACAAACAAACAAACAAACAAACAAACAAACAAACAAACAAACAAACAAACAAACAAACAAACAAACAAACAAACAAACAAACAAACAAACAAACAAACAAACAAACAAACAAACAAACAAACAAACAAACAAACAAACAAACAAACAAACAAACAAACAAACAAACAAACAAACAAACAAACAAACAAACAAACAAACAAACAAACAAACAAACAAACAAACAAACAAACAAACAAACAAACAAACAAACAAACAAACAAACAAACAAACAAACAAACAAACAAACAAACAAACAAACAAACAAACAAACAAACAAACAAACAAACAAACAAATAGACAAATAGACAAATAGACAAACAAACAAAACACCAAAAGAACAAAAAAACAAACCAAACAAACAAAAAACAAACAAACAAACGAACAAACAAATAAACAAACAAACAAACAAACAAACAAACAAACAAACAAACAAACAAACAAACAAACAAACAAACATTGAACCAACGAAACAAACAAACAAACAGACAAAAAAATGAATTAAATACCAAATAAATACAAGAATTACGACTTACTGGACAAGACTGATCCGGCTTCATTTGTCTTTCTGTTCCATCCGCGCATAAACATGGGCACGAAGGCTTCCCAGCACTCCGCTTCAGTTTTAGAGAACCATCAGGACATTCATCACACTTGCATGTACCATCTTTCATCTTCAAAATGTTAAAATTTTTTTTGTAAACAATCACTAAGACAGCAGAAATAGATAATATATGACGATTACAATAGGAGGATTGGCTTATACTCATACGTATAACCCACGATTATTTCAAAAGATTGATTTGTTTGGTGTATCAACAACGTTATAATAATGTATTAAACAGAGAAAAAAGAAATCTATTTCCAGAAGCACCTTACAGACATTTAACCTTTTAACAGGCAATATCGGACATTTTTTATCTTACTTATATATATTTTACTCTGGCTAACTCCAGACGATTTTACTTGTGAACTGGGTACATCTTCAAGAAACTTGCCTGTTAAAGTGTTAACTAATAAACACTAGTACTATAAATACAGCGCCATGAACCTGTCGACCATTCTAACCTTTGATGAAGACACTAAAACTTTATGTCGAAAAGTTCGGTCTTTATTTTAACAAAGTTTTATAGTCAAAGATATTCTAGTCGAGAATCTATCTTACTCTTTGGGAATCCTCCCCTTTGGATATTTTCTTTCTTTCTTGCTTAATTATCTAATTCGGAAGTATCTTTTAATTTCTCATCGAATTCATTCCGCTTGGTTCCATTTGTTCATTTTATTTCGAAAAGCATTTGCGACTTTTTAAAGTTTCCTTTCATTGTTTGCTTTTTTGTAAACAAAATGGCCGACAAAACCCGTATCTCAACCACTGAGCTCTATATATAGCTAGAGTGATATCTGCTAGTTATCGATCAGGTAAAGATTGAAGCCAAACGTGTGAGCTCTATACACAGATGAAGCGATATTTTTGAATCGCCAATTCAAGCTAAACATGGCGGACAATATGTGGACATGTGGGTCTGAAGTACGTATAGTCTTAGTCCTAGTCTAAGTCTGTATCTTGTCAAAGACCGCGCAGGGGATCAAAACTATCTACGTACTTCTGGTCTACACACATTCTGGTCTACACACATTCTGTTCTGCCACATTCTACAGACCTGGGACACTGCATGACTTCAGTGATTTCCATTCTCAAAAGTGAAGTCCGAATTTTCGTGTATCGCGTTGGATTCAGTCCCTTGACGCTGTGTGTTACTTTTTGCCCGTGTAGAGAACAGTTTGTAGGATGACTGAGAGCGATGTAATATAGCTGACTTCACTTCCCGCCCCGGAGTTAGCATTCCAGTTTTGAAAATTCAGTTCATTAGTCTCAACCAATTAGAGGATACGATTTCACAAGAAGTAACTTATAATAGAACAAGTAAATAATGATACCTTAACACCCTTCGGTTTCGTCGAGTCATTTGGATCACAGTCACATTCCTCTTCGCATTCTTTAGTTTCCGGATTAATTTTTCCAGGTTTACCATTCTCACCAATGCAACATGGCAAGCCGGATTTCAGACAATTCCTGAAAAAAAGTAATTCCTACTTGAGTGTCGAGTCCTTATTTCAGATAAAATGTCAGAAAAAGTAGACAGGAAAGTACCAGAAAAGTTTTCCAAAATCTAAATGTTAACGTGTCTACGAAACGAAAATTACGTCTGCATTTTTTTGAAAGAACTCTTTAAATGAGAAAGCAATTAACATGTCGACTTCTACACACTATAGGGTATCGAAACATATGGGTATTTCGGCCTGTATCGGAAAAGCACTTTCAGTGTCTGCCATGTCCAGCATTCTGGCACACAAGTTAAAAACTGGACACGTTGTTTCTTTTGATGACTTTTCAATTATATCGTCAGGCTCTAACCAATTAGATGTTCTTCTTCGAGAAAGCTTGTTAATTTCTAAGTTTAAACCCTCTCTTAACGCTAAAATTAGATCATTTCCCTTAGCACTCTTTTAGAAGTTTTTTTTTCTTTACGGTGTGGTGTCTCTTCACCAGTTTGACAATTCTTTTGTCTTACATCACCTTTTCTGTCACCTTGTCTGTCACCTTATCACTTTCTATTTATGTAACTAGTTAAGCCTGGTTTCCATATAGTTGTAATTGTTGTAATTCAGTCAGCAATTGATCGGCTATTGTTTGCGATCTTTTACAACGGTCGTGTTTCCATATAGTTGTAATTGTTGTAATTCAAATCGCCGAGTCGCTCGGACTGAGGATTTCTCGGTTTTGACAAAGTTCAGATGAGCTAAGTTTGATATTCAAAAACAAATTGAATTACCAAAACTTTGTGTGTGATCATTTTCACAGTTTATATAACAATACAATAAGCATTATTTACAAGTTCAGTAACTTCGCCGGTTAAATCTCATGTTTCGTGAACGTTTGACGACAGGTACAAACATTTGAGCTGGCGTACGGCATACAAGTCTTCGAACTAGTCATTTAGTAGTTTTCTTTAACAAAATCGGGTTTTTTTTGAAAGGATTTGGCCGGTTTTTGTAAATAATTTTGTGTTTTACGTTGCAAACATCTAGCAAAAAGTCGCCGACTATCGGCGATTGATGTTTCCATTAACTGTTGTCGCATCGGCGACTGTTGTAATTGCTGTAGAAGTTGAACCTGTTCAACTTCTACAACAGTCGCCGACTGTCGATTGGATGACAACAAGCGTTTCCATTAAGTTGTAATTGTTGTAAGACTTGATCGGCGACAGTCACCGACTGAATTACAACAATTACAACTATATGGAAACCAGGCTTAAAGCTATTTAAGTCACCTTCATGTGTATGTATATTTATCACTCTGATGATGTTACGTGTATTAACGAAACGTTAGTAAATATTTTCAAAATTATTTTGTGTTATGGTTTTGTTTAAAGCAGTATGCTGTGCAATAATATTTCCTACCAGAATTAGATTTCTGCCTGGTTCATCCATTGCGACAATTAACATGTCTTTCACTTTTTCGTTTCCTTGCTTTGTTGTTGCAAATATTTCAGCTTGTTTATGTGAATTAAACGTTTTGGCGTCACATGTGTAGAATCACTTAACACGAAGGTCATATATCGTCGCTATTATCAATTAACCAAATTACTTTCCACAACAACAAACGTGTAGAATTTCCAAGTGATTATGTTTGATAATACCAAAGTTATATATTAAACCTTCTTCAATAAGTCGTATGTACACGTGACGTCAATATGTTTAATTTACATATCAAACAACCTCTTAACAATGAAGCAAGGAAGAAAACAATTGCAAAAGATGTTACTTTGTGGCACTAGTCTGAACATATGAATATTACGGGTACTAGTCTGAACATCGTACCCGAGCGAAAAACCGGGCACGGTGCCCGGGCACCGTGCCGGGCAGGAGCACCAATCTGAACAGGATTTTTACGGTGCCCAGCACTTTTAAGCAAAACAACATACATAAACTGAGCCAACATACATTCTTAATATGAACAAACAGTGGAAACACATCGGTAAAATATATTTTGGCGCCAAGAAGCACCAAAAGCATCCAGGGTTTGGGAATGTGTCTGAATACCACTGCATTTAGTGGGCACCGGCACTCAGTCTGAACACCTCCTAAAGTGCAACTTGCGAGGTAGTGTCTGGCAAGTTGGCACTACAAAAAGTTCGAATTGTAGATTTAATCCGATTATACTTAGGCGTTCGTCTTATTATACTTAACTGTGTCTTTATTCGTGCTTAGTCCATTTACCGAGCTATGTATAGCATTTGTTGAAAATTGTGTTTGTACGAAAAAAAGTATAGATGTCTGTATGGATTTCTGTTCGTATATTACGCAATCGCTTCGCAAATGATTCCTAGCCTGCGTACAGGCGCTCATATTAAGCTTCGCTGCTCAAAGCAGATACGGGCAGCGTAACATTTCGGAAACATTCAAACAGGAAGATTGTACAAAAGTAAATAATCTGAATTTAATAGCAGTTCAAATCTCTCCACAAACCGCCAGGGGGATTTTCTGAACAAGCTGACCATTGATTAAATTGCAAGCTGAATTGCAGCGAGAAAAAAATTTCTTGTGAAGGTAAAAGACAACTACGTGTAATATTGCGATTAGCTATCGAGCCGCACAGGGATTGGAAAGTTCTCATTAATCACAATCAAAAGTTAAAAAATAATATAATATAAATAGCAATACTATTGGAGATTAGTATAATTTCATAGTGGAAAAGAGGCTTTCCAGCTTTCTGATTGGTCCACTCAGCAGTGAATCTAAGGTGATAGCACCACCTAGCGCGGTGACTATCACCTTTCCAAAAAAATAAACAAAAGGTCTGCTATGCGTACATGTATCTGCGCCAAACCCACCACTGTGAGAATCGCCTTGTCAAGATCTTGTAAGATGTTATGTGATCTTGGAAAATCTCGTAAGATATTAAGAAAAATCTGAAAAGATTTTTACACGTAGATCTTATAAGATTTTAGCGAGATCTTATAAGATAATTAAAGATCAGAGAAAGTACACGTTCAATTCTCTGACCAAAATAATCTTTTATCATGACTCACAAAATCTGTGGTAGATTACAGTCAAAAGTTTACTATAACTATAAGTCACGTTAAAATATCAGCAATATCCCCTGTCTCCGAAATGTTTCAGTGCAGGCAAAGCTTTGTCGGAAATATAGAATTTAATGGCTAACTGAAGATATATCCCAATACGGCTGTCGCGCCAGACACCGCGGGTCTAAAGTATCCCCGAATCGTCTGTAGGTTTGCGCCATTCACGAAACTCGTACAGTTAGATAGAACGTTAATTTATGTACAAGATATGTGAATTTGAAAAAAATCGTATAGAATACAACCCTGAAAATCGTAGTATTTTAATCCAAAACTTTGTCGCTTCGGAGGACTTGGTCATGTGGCGGGTGAAATATTGTAAACACGATCGGATTAAAAATACGTGTTTGCATCGTTCAAACTGATAGCTCGTAGGTGACACCAAAAAATTTTGAGCTTTGATTGGCCCTGATGTAATTGTCGCGCATTGGTTATAGTTACACAACAGCACACACTACAGGTCAGTGGTTACCCAAAAAAGCTAACCCACATACATACATACACACACACACAACACGATAGCAATATATCTGCTGCGCAGATACAAAAATGGCTTCCCAAAATCGATTTGCCAAAATTTCGGACGAAGAAATTGAAGAAATGAAGGGAAATGCCATTCCAAAGAAAACTAAAGAATCAACAAAATATGGTGTTAAACTGTCTAAAGGTAAGAAGCCTTTTGTTTATGTACGAATTTATTTTATTTCATCCTTTAAAAACTGACTAGCGTGAAGTTTTATGTCATGAGTTTATACGTCAAACTGTGTTTTTTCCCCCAACAGAATGGTTTTTACAACAAAACGAGTTTACGACAGAGTTCGAAAGCATGGATATAGCAGAAATAAACAAATATCTCTCCAAATTTTACGTATCGGCCAGAAGAAAAGGTGGTTCAACCACCTTTTCTTCTGGCCGATACGTAAAATTTAGAGAGATATTTGTTCATTTCTGCTATATCCATGCTTTCGAACTCAACTATAAAAAAAAATACGAGCCGCTTTAGGCCTAGGTCAAACGTCGCTCTTCTCATGCGCCGAATCAAATAGATGTATTACGTGCTACAGAAGAGCGACGTTTGATTCAATTAAGTGCAGCAGAATGGATTAAGTGCGGCAGAGCTCACTTGGAGCGGCAGGACCTGTCGTATAATGCGACACTGGAGCGACGCCAAGTCAAAAAAGCGATGGGAAGTCTAATTTTTGATAATTTCACAAATGAACCCTGCAGGGATTGATTATATGAATTGTAACAGACCATATATAGTTAGTGGAGATGATGGTTTGGTAGCTGCATTGTCTTTCAAGGTTATGCAATATATGTTCATGTTATTGTGTTCATGTTGGGGGAAGGTGATTGCTTAAAGAATGGAATTCTATGGACATGTGATGACGAAGGACTTACAACACATGACGACGAAGGACTACACTAATGAAACCCAAACGTTGCTATTGGATGACTGCTTCATTATACAGAAAATACAATACCTTCACTCGTTCAGTGAGCGTGAAATTAGACAAACTGAACAAAAACATGGACAGTGACCTTTGCGGAGTTTCCAAACCATCCCCCTCCACTAACTATGAACAGATGTGCTGTAGTATGCACATTTTTTTTCAATTTTTTCAATTATATTTAAAAAGCAGACTTAAATTACAAATAACTCTCACTAATCTGGCTTTAGGCTTCATACACAGTATAATATAATACACAGAATAATATATACACTATAACTATGCAGTTGATTTTTTGCACAATTGTTAGTAAACAGATGATAAATCACTCCACTATAAATCAGGCTTCTTCTTACTGTGGCAAAGGTGTGACTGGAATTCCAAGTGTCAGATATGTTATGGTAAAGCAAGCACCAAAGAAATACACGCTGACAAAATAAATACCAGATATGGTATGTAATATAAGTTTGTTGTTGCTCCATGATTGTTTATAATTATTGTCCTTGGAGTCGTTGTTGAGAATGCAATACTTTCAAGGAGATCTTTGTGATGTATTAGTTCATTGCACATGTCCACAACTTCACATATACTGTAATTGTCGTTTGGAAATACATCATTGAAACCACTGTAGTTTATTGTCCCAAAGAACTCGTAATATTGCATTTACTGTATACATGTAACCATATACTGTACATTATGGTAATCCATGTCACACAGATAAAGCCTCCATCGTCCATGAATCACTGAATTTTCACAAAGTTAAGGTAAGTCATTTCTTGAAAACAGTTCCATGTACAGTTAATTACAATACAGTGTATACATATACAGGTTGGTGCACAAATCCATTGGAGAAACCACTGTAAATCAGATGTAGTGTGTGATAATAGCATAAATAGATGTAGTCCCAAAGGTCAAGGAGTTGGTGTATCAAATATGCTTTAATCACAATAAACAAAGAACACGTGTTAAACTTTCACTTGTACCTGTTTAGGAATAACATGCTTAGACCGATGTATACACATGATTGAACAATACACCATATTTTTCATGGTCACAACAGATTTAGTTGCAACTAAGCTCAAGGATAATATCCTACCATTGATACTATCTTTACCAGGATCCTGCAAAATAATCACAGCAATCCAATCCAAGATTAGTGTGTTTAATATATATGGATGAACAACATCATATGCTAGGTTCAGCATTTTCTTCAACATCACCCCAGGTAGATAGTGTCTGATACCTAAAAATTGAAGAAAACAGAAGTCAAATCTTTTGAAACATACTCTGATGTTAAACAAAGCCAACTTAGGGAAATGCCAACTATTAACCATCTTACGTACCTTACCAAGTATGTTTCCAAGTTCAAATGTGTTTCCAAGTCCGAATGAAAAGGCGAGGCTGGCGAACGCCGACGAATGATCGAAGTGGTCAACTGGCGACACAAAAATCGCGCAGAAATCACGTACAACGCGTGGGACTACGTCATAAAACTGGATGGACATCCAAACAAACATACATCTCATGATCGAGCTGCCGCCTGCTTTACATAGTTCGGCGAAGAGGTCTGGACGCAAGACACAGTGACCCAAGACCGAAGTCAAGATTAGTGTGCTGCCCCCCTGAGGGGAGGCAGCAATTATTTTACCTTAAAATTCGGGCTGAACAAGAGCTGAGCATGTGCAGATACTTGACGCAAGGCTATCAAACGTAGATCTGGGTACGAGAATGCGGTAGAACAAAGGCAAAGTCAACCAACTTTCACATTGTTCGAATACGCTATTATCGCTATATCGTGTCGGTTGTTTATGCCGGAAGATAGCATCGTTGAAATATATCCTGTACACGTGTGTTGTTAGAAATGCCATGAGCTTTTATTTAAGTTGTAGTTCATATTCCTGCGTTATATCTAATTTTTTTAAATGTGCAAAATGTTCACACCATGTTTTGAAATATATTTGTTTTCCTGATTTTTGAAGTAATTTATTATTGTGTGAACATCGTGGACGTTTTAAAAAGTTCCACATAACGCAGAAACGTAAAATATGTATCAAAGGAAAGCTTATGAAATTTCTAACAACATATGTACATTCAGCAATGCGTAGTTAGGAAGTTATTAAGCATCTTCTTCCACGTCAGTCTGACAAGTAACACTGAGACGGCGGATATCGGATCAGACGGCGGATCAGACTTTATCGGTGGCCCGTTATCAAACTAAAATCAAACTCATCAGTAGTTTTAAATTCGAGCAATCGCACTCGAGACGTCGATAGCATTATTTATACTTGCTTGAGAAACAGATCTGAGATGCACTTTTTGTTTACGAAAATAATTAGGAGCGACTCTGGAGCGACGTTTGATTCCATGTCGCTCTACAGTCGCTCAGCTCCAACGTCGAATCTAATTGTATTTGATTCTGCGCATGAGAAGAGCGACGTTTGACCTAGGCCTTAGACCGCCATCTTCGCTCACCACCGTACAACAAAAAGTTTTCAATTTGCGATCCTGTCACCTTTGATGAAGCAAACAAAACATTGCATTCTTACCTAAAGCACCTCATCGGCAGTGGCAAAATAGCTGGGACAGTCCACAAGAATCCTTTGAGTGTTCAAACCGTGAAAAAATTATTCGGGAAAGGCGAACTAATAACTCCTGAAACCCGTAGCCCTCGAAGTTTGATGCAAACAGCTTGGTTTTACATATCGTTATATTTTGGTAAACGAAGCAGGGAAAATCAGAGTCTTATGAAGAAGTCGATGCTGCGTCTTTCTGCAACTGAAGGGGGAGAGGAATACTTCGAGCTGAATAAAGATGAACCCGGAACGGTGCTTTCAAGCAAGAATCACACTGGTGACCTTGATGGCACTGAAGACCATTCTGATGGCAAAATCTTCGCTCAACCGAATTCCCCGAGATGTCCAGTCCAAACTATTAAAGCGTATCTTAGTCATCTCAACCCCGAAGTTGATGCGTTACTCCAGCGGCCAAAAGAAGTATTCTCGAGGTTTGACCCCGAAAAAGTCAAGATCTGGTACGAGAAGAAGGTACTTGGTCATGCGAAATATGTCTGAAAGAGCCGGTATCGCGCCGTATTACACTAACCACTCTCTGCGAGCGACAACTGTCACTGTTCCGTCCTCGAACAACATTGAAACACGGAAAATCAAAGCAGTCACCGGCCACAGAAGCGATACAAGTATCGAAAGTTATTGTGAAAGGCCAACTCTGAATCAATTCAAGCACATGTCATCAACGCTTACCTCATTCATTCATTGGTAATGAAATCACACCACCAACCTCATCTTCGTCCATCAACGATGCCATCCCAGCCACAATAGGGGAGTTCAAGGTTTTTTTCGCCATATTGCCAGGGGTGCAAAACCATTGGGGCGAGCGCGCAGCCATGCCTATATATCCTTGTTAAAATCATGGCGAAACTCGTGAAGCAAGGAGGATATCGCTTCGGTTTTTGTCGAATTCGTCTTTAATCGTTGTTTGGATAGCTTTTCTGTGATCTGGTATGTTCGTTCTTTGATTTTAGACCATTATCGCTGATAATCAACGTGTAGAAACGCTATAATACGAACGTTTCCTCAACTGAGGGATGGCTGCGCTGTTATGACGGGCACGTCGACTGACGATTTCAGCAACGCATTGTAAAACTTTATCTCCAACTCTCTTGTAACTCACTCGAACTTCAAGCGTATAGTAACGTAAGTAACCAGAGTTCATCTTCGTCATCTGAAGTCTGAAATATCCTCTTTCTCGTTATCAAACGAAGTGTATTTATATAATGTATATCTCCTCGCAGGAAAGGGATACGTTTCGGGTTATGCGTGTTTGCTTCTATATACACGTTCTTAACTGGCATATACAGGGCAAAATATAGTTAAATACAGTTTAAGTCTAACTATTAAGTATAGAGATAGAATCGTACATATTGATTGTATTTTTGTCGAATTAAACGTGTAATTATTTTGAAGAACGAAGCAATTTTATTTGGGAAATTTGACACCATTGGCATTGAAGGCTGATATACGGATATTCTAGACAAATGTTTGCTTACGCCAAGTTTCTGCCGAAATCTGGTGATTTGGCCGCTTATTAAGGACCAAAATTTTAAGATAATGCCTCTTCACCCAACATAGACTGCGTTTGTTGTTATCGCAGTATCCCACTACACAGCGAGGCGTTTTGTCTCCGCTATAAAAATAGAGAAACAGCTGCGTCCCGTGTCTGCCACAATGGCGCAGCCACCCCTCAGTTGAGGAAACTTTCGTATTATAGCGTTTCTACGCGTTAGTTGTCAGCGATGATGGTCTGAAATCAACGAACGAACATACCAGACCACAGAAAAGCTATCCAAACGACGATTAAAGACGAATTCGACAAAAACCGAAGCGATATCCTTCTTGCTTCGCGAGTTTCGCCATGATTTTAACAAGGATAAATAGGCATGGCCGCGCGCTCGCCCCAATGGTTTTGCACCCCTTGCTATATGGCGAAAAAACCCTTGAACTCCCCTATTGCTCCATCTTGATCTCCAGTTGAAAACAATCCATCTGTTGAAAAGAGCACCATCTCGTTCGGCAAGAATGAGGCAAATGTCCTTCAATCGCATGGTGTGAGCCCTTCATCCATTCTTCCATCTGGCACTTTCCAAGGATGTTCCTTCACGTTCAACATCAACGTGAACAACAAATAACTGAAATCACATACTTTGAAATGTTATCTTTCCTTCCTGTTTTTGTTAGAAATCCGAGACGTTTCCGTCTCGATTCAGTTCAGACTGTTTATTTAGTAGGCCTATCACAGATCAGTGATTGTTTAATATGCGAACGTTTCGAAGTCATGTGATTAATCATGTGTTCACGCGCGTGACTAAGAAAGGAAGTAAAATTTATAATTCAGAACGGAAGTCAGACTGAGTGTTTTGTTGCGGAAATTATACTAAAACAATTAGTCACCTTAGTCTCGGTGCCTATCGGTGTATTTGCCTCGCCGCTTCGCGGCTCGGTAAATATCCACCGATAGTCACCTCGACTTCGGTGACTAATTGTTAAGTAAAGGCTCTACACGTCGCTCGTGTATCGAGTCAAATCTAATTTTTTAGCTTAAATCCAATAAAAAACTCATCACAAGTCCAACGTATGAAGACAGTCAAATCTACAAGTCAAACTCGGTTCGAATCTATGAGAGCATATGGATTATCTAACACAAGAATGGCGTGGATTTATACGATGGTTTTTTGCCATAAAACGTGGCCAGTAGCTAGTTCGGTTGAATGGGACCATTTTGATTTAAATGACTTGATGTACTTCATATGAGGTAATTAATCACATAAAGATCTGACGAATAATACCCTGGATACCAGAGATTCGTTTGTATTCTATTCATGCATGCATGGGTTAAATATATATATATATATATATATATATATATATATATATATATATATATATATATATATATATATATATAATAAAGGTATTTAGTGTTTATTTCACAATACTTACACGGGAGATTTCAGGTTATCACCACAGGTCGAAGAGGTACCGCCTCGAACATGAATAGACTTCCCTTCCCCAGCTATCACAAAAGTGACTCCAGCCCTTAGGACACTGGAAGGCGGGTTAAAAGTTGAAGTCTAAAACATGAAAGATTTTATAATAAAATCTTTCATGTTTTAGACTTCCAACTTTTAACCCGCCTTCCAGTGTCCTAAGGGCTGGAGTCACTTTTGTGATAGCTGGGGAAGGGAAGTCTATTCATGTTCGAGGCGGTACCTCTTCGACCTGTGGTGATAACCTGAAATCTCCCGTGTAAGTATTGTGAAATAAACACTAAATACCTTTATATTATCGCTCGTTCTGAGATAGAGCTAAGAATTTGAGCGCACTTGCGTACCCGTTCGGGGAAAACGGCGTGAGTCAGTTAGTCGGTCGGCACATCTAAAACTGTGTGGCTTATTCTATCAGATCTGAATGGAATGAAACAAACATTTTAAATACGTATTTTATAAATCGCCCACACTTGTTGTTTGAGCGCTCTTCGTACGCGCGTGAATAAACACGTTAATAAATTAAGCTTACCAGCTGTTATTTCGGCCAAAAACCAGATGACTCATCACACAATCTAACATCATTCCTTATATGGCAACACTTCAAGTATTTGAACCCAACTTTTGACTATGTTATGGATTATTAATTTAACTATATTGTTGACATTGTATTACTTGTTGTATAATAAAATCTTTCATGTTTTAGACTTCCAACTTTTAACCCGCCTTCCAGTGTCCTAAGGGCTGGAGTCACTTTTGTGATAGCTGGGGAAGGGAAGTCTATTCATGTTCGAGGCGGTACCTCTTCGACCTGTGGTGATAACCTGAAATCTCCCGTGTAAGTATTGTGAAATAAACACTAAATACCTTTATATTATCGCTCGTTCTGAGATAGAGCTAAGAATTTGAGCGCACTTGCGTACCCGTTCGGGGAAAACGGCGTGAGTCAGTTAGTCGGTCGGCACATCTAAAACTGTGTGGCTTATTCTATCAGATCTGAATGGAATGAAACAAACATTTTAAATACGTATTTTATATATATATATATATATATATATATATATATATATATATATATATATATATATATATATATATATATATATATATATATTTAATATGTTATCGAGTACTCTTTGCGTTTCGTAGACCAAAACCCACACGTATATATATATATATATATATATATATATATATATATATATATATATATATATATATATAAAAAACCCCGCTCGACACATACAACAAGCTCCTACATGACAACATCACAAAAACATATAAGCATGGATCCGAGGACACTATAGATGAAATTGATTCGGAACTAAAAGAAATTTCGAACAGTTTAGGAATCGGCGACAAAATTGAAAAAATGAAAAAACGCGAAGCATTTATATCTTTAAAAGACCACAAAGAAAATTTCGAAAACAATTCAAAAGCCGATTAATTAACCCCGCTAAAAGCGAATCCGGAAAACTAAGTAAGGTGATTTTGGACAAAATTAATTCTAATTTGAGACAAAAACTGAATTTAAATCAATGGAGAAATACAAAACAAGTAATTGAGTGGTTTGGCAATATAAAAGATAAGGACAGACATAGTTTTATTTCGTTTGACATTGTCGATTTCTATCCGTCTATTTCTGAAAAACTCTTGGACCAAGCATTATCTTGGGCTTCGAATTTGGCTACTATTCCTGAAAACAATATTTCAATAATAAAACACGCTAGAAAATCTCTCCTTTTCAATACCGGAATTTCATGGATAAAAAAAGATAGCAATAGTTTGTTTGACGTTACCATGGGTTGTTTCGACGGCGCGGAAGTTTGTGAGTTAGTAGGCCTTTTCATTTTAAATCACCTAAGTAAGAAATTTGGCAAAGAAAGCATTGGCCTATATAGAGATGACGGTTTGGCTATTATAAAAAGTAAATCAGCACGTTTAGCAGACAAAACAAGAAAAGAACTCCACAAAATTTTCGAGCAGTTTGACCTAAAAATTACCGCCGAATCAAATTTACGCATAGTAAACTTTTTAGATGTAACTTTCGACCTTAACAATGGAAATTATAGGCCCTATAGGAAGCCCAATGACGATCCGCTTTACATAAATAAGCACTCTAACCACCCACCAAGCATCACAAGACAGTTACCTGCATCAATCAACAAGCGCATTGCACTTCTATCATCAGATGAACAAGTTTTTCAGGAATCTGCACCCATATATCAGAACGCACTTAGGCACAGCAACTTTGATCATGATCTTACCTACACTCAACACACAGTACAGCAACCACGCAGGAATAGGCAGCGCAACATCACTTGGTTCAACCCACCTTTTAGCAAGAGTGTAAGCACAAACATAGGACGTAATTTCCTAAACCTAATTGACAAGCACTTCCCACCACACCACAAGCTCCATAAGATTTTTAACAGAAACACAGTCAAAGTAAGTTACAGCTGCATGAACAATGTTAAGTCAATAATCACTAAACACAATGCACACATATCTAGGAATAACATGCCACAGGATAAGGACACTAGCAGTTGCAATTGTAGGAAAAACACGAACTGTCCACTTAGAAAACAATGCATGACTAGGGACATAGTATACAAAGCAACAGTCACAGTAAACAACACAAACACGATCAAGAATTACATTGGCATGACTTCAACCACATTCAAAGAGCGATTGGCCAACCACACTAAATCTTTTCAGCATAAAAAGCATGCAAACGACACCGAACTTTCGAAATATATTTGGGCATTGAAAGAAAACAATAAAGATTTTAGTATTAATTGGCAAATTTTAAAACATTCTATTTCGTACACCGGAGGTTCAAAACGATGTAATTTATGTTTAGAAGAAAAATTTTATATTTTGAAAGATAAAAACAAGAATTGTTTACTCAACAAAAGAGCAGAAATTATCAGTCAATGTCGTCATCGAAATAAATTTCGCGGAAACAGCGCAACGAAAGCCATGAATGCATGTATTGTTTCGCCCCCACACTCCCACGCCCCGGCAGGAAGGATATAAGCACCCCCTGTTTTCGAAAATTGTCATCTGCCTGAAGATTCTTTTTTAGATGAAACAGCCTGTAGCAGACTTTTGAGGTAAGCGAAAATATATTTGCTCTAACTATATGTTATCGAGCACTCTTTGCGTTTCGTAGACCAAAACCCACACGTATATATATATATATATATATATATACCGAGAATTGACTGTAACAGAGTGGTTACAGGACTTGTCAATGGTTTTAGAGCGCTCAATACCATTACCGGTAGAGCGGATAATATTTATTTATTCGGTAGACTTGCTGTGCTACTCGGAGTTTCACGCAGTAAAGCGATCGTCAGGCAACTGACAGATCTGGTGAAGCTACTCTCTATTTACAGTGTGATATTAGGTATCGTGTTTCATGTCTGCACTTGGTGAATAGTTCGGATCGTTTGTTCAATAGTGAATTGTTCTTGTTTTTCATAATAGTCAGTTTTTCCTCGAGGCAAAGGTTGCACCTTCTGGAACCAGCTTTGTAGGCAGGAACATTCTTAAGAAGCGACCATATGATGGAAAATGGTTTCTTTGCTGCTTTCAATTTCCACACGTGTTTAGACAGTTCCGTTTCCGTTGAGTATTTTTTGTTAGAGAATGATTTGGCGTGGTTTCTATATCTCGTTTTGAACAAACACACGAGACACACGTGCACGAACACAAACAACACAGACGACACGCGGCAGTGCAACTGCAGACAACCCGACAAATGCCCGACCGAAGGTAAATGCCTTACAAAAAGTGTAGTATACCAAGCAGAAGTTTCGACAGACAACAACGAACCAGCAAAGTACATTGGAGTTACCGCCGACGACTTCAAAACGAGATATAGAAACCACGCCAAATCATTCTCTAACAAAAAATACTCAACGGAAACGGAACTGTCTAAACACGTGTGGAAATTGAAAGCAGCAAAGAAACCATTTTCCATCATATGGTCGCTTCTTAAGAATGTTCCTGCCTACAAAGCTGGTTCCAGAAGGTGCAACCTTTGCCTCGAGGAAAAACTGACTATTATGAAAAACAAGAACAATTCACTATTGAACAAACGATCCGAACTATTCACCAAGTGCAGACATGAAACACGATACCTAATATCACACTGTAAATAGAGAGTAGCTTCACCAGATCTGTCAGTTGCCTGACGATCGCTTTACTGCGTGAAACTCCGAGTAGCACAGCAAGTCTACCGAATAAATATATATATATATATATATATATATATATATATATATATATATATATATATATATATATATATATAACTACGGACGGTACCGTTTCGGCCTTTTGGGCCTCATCAGTGTAGTGCTGATGAGACAAACTCGGGCCGGTGGAGTGGGCAAACTTGGGTGGAGTGGGCAAACTCGGGTGGAGTGGGCAAACTTGGGTGGAGAGGGCAAACTCAGGTGGAGTGGGAAAACTCGAGTGGAGTGGGCAAACTTGGTGGAGTGAGCAAACCTGAGTGGAGTAGGCAAACTTGGTTGGAGTGGGCAAACTTGCGTGGAGTGGGCAAACGTGAGTGGAGTGGGCAAACTCGGGTGGAGTGGGAAAACTTGAGTTGAGTGGTCAAACTTGAGTGGAGTGGGAAAACTTGAGTGGAGTGGGCAAACTTGGGTGGAGTGGGCAAACTTGGGTGGAATGGGGAAACTTGGGTGGAGTGGGCAAACTTTGGTGGAGTGGGCCAACTTGAGTGGAGTGGGTAAACTTTGGTGAAGTGGGCCAACTTGAGTGCAGTGGACAAACTTGGATGACATGGAAAAACTCGGGTGGAGCGGAAAAAATCGAGTGGAGTCGAAGAACTTGGGTGGAGTGGACAAACTCTGGTGGTGACACTGGAGTGGGCAAGAGAGTGTCACTTGGGCCACATGCAGACTGTACCGAAGTTGCCGATATGGTACGCTAAAGGTTTTCATCTCAATAACGAGGCAGCACTTAACTTGTGATAGTAACTTCTAGTAGATACTAGAAATACATGAATGCAACAATCCCTCTCCCGCTTTTATTAAATGCTTTTTTGAAACACCCGCACCCACCCACCCGGATTAAAATAAGCACTGATGTACAGCCAATATAAAAACAAACAGATATAAAAACAAATGATAATCCTCAAGATAATTGTATAATTTATGGATAAGATGACTAAACTGATTTAACATATCAAAGCAAAACATTCATTATTAAATTCTGGTTGTACAACATATGTTTTTAGGAGGTTTCAAAAGGGATTTAATATTTTAACAAGCTTTAAATGGCTTCAAAACATGCATATTTTGCAAAGGCAGAATTAAAAGTCAGCAGCTCAAAAATTACATTTATAATAGATTCCGAGATAAAAACAATTCGGTAGAATCGGATTCTAGAAAGAAGTATTAAACAGACAACGCTTCAGTCGAAAATTTGGAAATACAGCCAAAAAAATCGCCAAAGCCCATGAGTATGTAATAATAAAAGGTGCATGCAATGCCAATGAAAAACATCACGTCTACATTTATTAAAGCTTTATATAAAGGTAGTGTTTTACTTTTAAGTTAGCTTTAGTTAAGCTGACTTATGGTTTGGACGAGCAAAGGGAAAGCACGAAAACGTGAAGCTGTATATTGTTTAGGTTAATAAGGGAAAACATGAAAACTGCAAGAATCGTTACCGTTAACATTTTGACTACGGAGTTACTACAAACACTGCAATTCAGATAGAGTTTTTCTTTACCATACGGCGTTTGGTTTCTTCAAGTTTTCCTCTCTGGTTTCTCTTCAAGATATATTAAACAAGTTGTTTGTATACTTCTTTTCTTCGTGCTCCATTTCGTTTCGTTTAAATCAACGAAAGCAAAATACGATTTGTTTGAGAGTTTATATAGTTTTCTTCGTCGCTAGTCACTAGTGCCCAACAATTCTTACCGCGTGACACTGTACCAAACATATATATATATATATATATATATATATATATATATACGTTGGGTTTGCGACACGAAAGCCGTACAGTGCTCAATACAGTACTGTAGAGCGTTCATATAAGTGCTAAGACGGTTAAAAAAAATTAAAAAACTGCTACTCGAGTTTCAGGCTGAGCGTGAAACTCGAGTAGCAGTTTTTTAATTTTTTTTAACCGTCTTAGCACTTATATATATATATATATATATATATATATATATATATATATATATATATAAAACTATTTCTCAGATTTCGTCTCCCTCGCTTTTTCTACACGCGTGTAAAATGGATTCCACGCGTGTCGAGATTAGCACCCTCACCGGGCTCCGGCCATCCGCCCGGGCCTTCGGCCATCCGCCCGGGCTCGGGGACAGTATAAGCGGTTAAACTGTATAGGATTTAAAAGGCTATATATTCTATACTGTTCAGACGAAAACGCATCAAACAATTTTGGTTGACACAGTATTTTGGTTAACAAAGTATACGCATTGTAAACATCCTTATTTTGGAATCGTTTTTGGAATTATTTTGCAAGCTTTGAATCGGAAGCTCTGATAAAAAACAAACTAGATTTTGGGATATACATTACGTCCTCACACTGCTTTTGTGCAAGACGCTGTGACGTCCGGTTTTGTTATTTATATGCCTGTATATACAGTACTGAAGAATCATTGGATTAAATCTACAAGTCGACATTTTTTTAGTGCCGGGATTTCTCTTTGACATAGTTTACAGTTGGTCATTATAAATTATTATAAAACTTGAGATAACTACAGAAATTTATTTACAAAAATAAACTCAATTTATTGGCTATATAGATGGTGAACATTTAGTCGCAAACTCGTAAATTCGCAACTCGCAAACTCGCAAACTTGTAACTCGCATTAAAACCGCCCTCTGTCAAACAGAGTAAATTGTTCTAAAAGGCGAACCAGTTTTACAAATAACACAAATAAGGAAGAATAAACCAAAGTGCCTATGTCACTTGTAGAAATGTAACGTATTCGTAATCTTTAATTTAGGTTCTCTTGATTAAAATTGCAATATATCTTGTTACTGCAAAATTTCATCTTCATAGACTTCTCTGCTGTCAACGTTGGTAGCTATTTTAATACTGGAAATGACGTTGAAAAAAAGAACGAACATTCGGTAAAGAAACAGTTTTTACAACACTATTCTATTTAGTCGACATAATTCGCTTCGTTAATGCGAAAATACAAGAAATAACGAAAAAGACGCGTGATTCTATTGTAAAAACACTTTATTTCCAAAATTTCATTTCCTTTTTGAGGTTACTTCCGGAAAATAGTTACCAACTTTAACTTAGAACAACAAGATATATTGCAATTTTGCTCAGCACAACTCAAAGATGACGAATTCTCACAAAAATTCCCGCAGGTGAGATAGACACTAGAAACTAAATGCATTGTTATTACCTTTGTTGCGTTTCATAAACACTAACAGAGAAAATATCCCGTTTTCGCTTGAAGTTGAGAACTCCGGAGACTGTTGGTAAACCACCTTTAAATATCACTTCAACGTTTTTGTCTGAATCTTGGCATTTTTCCGAACAGAACGAGGCATGAACAAATGCGTAGATTGGTGCACTTATACTCACTTGTAAAATAGTTGGAATGGAACGATCTTTTCCAATCCCTAAATTAATTGAATAAAAGAAAAACTCCAGGCCAACAACAACAAAAGCATCTTTAACTGGCTTGGCTGTGTTTACGGATATCGCGAAAGCTTAACACTGACGTGTTGAATATAGCTTGGCAAACAAATCTATCTTTTAAGTAAAAATCGACCTAAGAGTTTGCTAAATTTGACCGTAATCTTCTAGCGATTTTTAAATACCAATTAAACACACTATTTTGTTTGAAAGTAGAGGATGCGTAGGCGGTATTTTGAGCAAAGCAAAAAGATACTAAACTACCGAGATTTTTAGTAACAAAAAACTGACATTCCCACTGGAGCCCTCACAGAGAGTTAATGGCAACTACATAATAAATTTGGCAACCGTGTCTTATTGAAATAAAGCACGGCTAATAAAGCATGACTGAGCGTTGCCATGACCTAACAGAGTGCCACGTGGTACAAATTACCCGATCAAAGGTCACAAAACACGTCGGTGTACGAAAATGGAGTATTAAGTATACTTCACTGTAGGTAATATACAAATGTATAATAATTTAAATGTATAATAGTATTCAAAAATATTTACCAAAAGTCTGTTTGATAATTTTTGCAACGAATTTTACAATCCTCTTTGGTAACATTGGCCACTGAACTTTAAATGTAGGGGTTAAAGTTGCTTTTACTGATGCTGTTGCTTTTTCTATACGCGCGTCAAATGAAGATTGCACGCTTCCTCCCTTTTGTAAAGTAAAAAACAACTAAATTACTAATACGGTATA
Organism: Corallium rubrum; assembly: GCA_964035015.1. Lineage (NCBI taxonomy): Eukaryota > Metazoa > Cnidaria > Anthozoa > Scleralcyonacea > Coralliidae > Corallium > Corallium rubrum. The sequence continues at coordinate 15,048,573 of OZ036000.1, read as the reverse complement.
TCGTTTACTAATTAATGATATATAATCGCGAATGGGAGTGCGCCTGTCACTAGTGTGAGTAGAACTGTGAGTAGAAGTGAGAATGTTAGCGTGAGTGTGAGTAGGACTGTAGATGTGGGTGTGGGTGTGAGTAGGACATTGAGAAGGAGTGTGTGCGTGTGTGTGTGTGTCAGTGAATGTAACTGGGACTGTAAGTGTGGGTGTGAGTAGGACAATGAGTGTAAGTAGGAATGTAAGTAAGAGTGCAAGTAGAAGTGTAAGTGGTGTAAGTTTGAGTGTAAGTGGGACAGTATAACTAGAAGTGTAAGTAGAACGGTGAAAGTGAGTGTGAGTGGTGGGACAATCAGTAGGAGTGTGAATAAAACTTTGAGTGTAAGTGCAAGTGCAAGTGCAAGTGCAAGTGCAAGTGCAAGTGCAAGTGCAAGTGCAAGTGCAAGTGCAAGTGCAAGTGCAAGTGCAAGTGCAAGTGCAAGTGCAAGTGCAAGTGCAAGTGCAAGTGCAAGTGCAAGTGCAAGTGCAAGTGCAAGTGCAAGTGCAAGTGCAAGTGCAAGTGCAAGCGCAAGCGCAAGCGCAAGCGCAAGCGTAAGCGTAAGCGTAAGCGTAAGCGTAAGCGTAAGCGTAAGCGTAAGCGTAAGCGTAAGCGTAAGCGTAAGCGTAAGCGTAAGCGTAAGCGTAAGCGTAAGCGTAAGCGTAAGTGTAAGTGTAAGTGTAAGTGTAAGTGTAAGTGTAAGTGTAAGTGTAAGTGTAAGTGTAAGTGTAAGTGTAAGTGTAAGTGTAAGTGTAAGTGTAAGTGTAAGTGTAAGTGTAAGTGTAAGTGTAAGTGTAAGTGTAAGTGTAAGTGTAAGTGTAAGTGTAAGTGTAAGTGTAAGTGTAAGTGTAAGTGTGTGATCTTGGGTATGCGTGTGTATGAGGGAGTGTGTGTAGGAGTTTATAAGTAGAGGTGTGAATGTGAATGTGAATGTGAATGTGAATGTGAATGTGAATGTGAATGTGAGTGTTAGTGCAAGTGTGTGTTGCGAGTGCAATTGTGATCCTGATCCCGCTTCAGATTAAAGTTTACTTAATATAATGATGATAAATGACAATTATTGTTGTTGCTGTTGTTGTCGTTGCTGCTGCTGTTGTCGTCGTCGTCGTAGTTATTGTTATCGTTGTTGTTGTTGTTGTTGTTGTTGTTGTTGTTGTTGTTGTTGTTGTTGTTGTTGTTGTTGTTGTTGTTGTTGTTGTTGTTGTTGTTGTTGTTGTTGTTGTTGTTGTTGTTGTTGTTGTTGTTGTCGTCGTCGTCGTCGTTGTTGTTGTTGTTGTTGTTGTTGTTGTTGTTGTTGTTGTTGTTGTTGTTGTTGTTGTTGTTGTTGTTGTTGTTGTTGTTGTTGTTGTTGTTGTTGTTGTTGTTGTTGTTGTTGTTGTTACAATTATTATGAATTTATTAGTATTAATAAGCAGATCTTTTAAATATCTCACATTGATAACGAAACAGCCTTCTTCAGAAATCTTGGTGATTGTAACTCATGAATAAACTCTTACCTTTTCGAAAATTGGCTTTGGCTTATCTCCTCTCCTCCATATACCACCAGCACTTACTGAATACGTAGATGTAATTTCTGCTTTCATTGATGCTGCAAACTAGAACACGACATAAAAAGATTACTTCCGCGCATATAATGATCAAAAAGGCCATATTATGTCTAAATACAATGAAATGGCACTGGGCATCTTAAAATTTACATCAGCGCGATTTTTTTGTAAAAAAGTCACGCTTGTGTAAATTTTAGAATGCCCGGTGGCTTTCGTTGGCGTTTTTGTGTAACTTAACGGCAGTATTACAACTACAACTACATCAGTAGCAATATCGACAATAACAATAAGCTCAGATGGAGGAGGACGTTGTTTACCGTATTTACATCTGAAAACAAGTTGAATCGTACGTTGTTGAACGACTGCTTATAAAATTTGACGACCGACTGAGGTTGAGGATGACCGAGGTTGGCTAACATCTAACGACAGCTTGTAGAGGAAGAACTGACAAAACGATACAAACACCAAGTTGAAAAAACTGTCCTAATTTAATAACGTACGCCAGATTATGTTTTTATCTTTGTTTGTTTGTTTGTTTGTTTGTTTGTTTGTTTGTTTGTTTGTTTGTTTGTTTGTTTGTTTGTTTGTTTGTTTGTTTGTTTGTTTGTTTGTTTGTTTGTTTGTTTGTTTGTTTGTTTGTTTGTTTGTTTGTTTGTTTGTTTGTTTGTTTGTTTGTTTGTTTGTTTGTTTGTTTGTTTGTTTGTTTGTTTGTTTGTTTGTTTGTTTGTTTGTTTGTTTGTTTGTTTGTTTGTTTGTTTGTTTGTTTGTTTGTTTGTTTGTTTGTTTGTTTGTTTGTTTGTTTGTTTGTTTGTTTGTTTGTTTGTTTGTTTGTTTGTTTGTTTGTTTGTTTGTTTGTTTGTTTGTTTGTTTGTTTGTTTGTTTGTTTGTTTGTTTGTTTGTTTGTTTGTTTGTTTGTTTGTTTGTTTGTTTGTTTGTTTGTTTGTTTGTTTGTTTGTTTGTTTGTTTGTTTGTTTGTTTGTTTGTTTGTTTGTTTGTTTGTTTGTTTGTTTGTTTGTTTGTTTGTTTGTTTGTTTGTTTGTTTGTTTGTTTGTTTGTTTGTTTGTTTGTTTGTTTGTTTGTTTGTTTGTTCGTTCGTTCGTTCGTTCGTTCGTTCGTTCGTTCGTTCGTTCGTTCGTTCGTTCGTTCGTTCGTTCGTTCGTTCGTTCGTTCGTTCGTTCGTTCGTTCGTTCGTTCGTTCGTTCGTTCGTTCGTTCGTTCGTTCGTTCGCTCGCTCGCTCGCTCGCTCGCTCGCTCGCTCGCTCGTTCGTTCGTTCGTTCGTTCGTTCGTTCGTTCGTTCGTTCGTTCGTTCGTTCGTTCGTTCGTTCGTTCGTTCGTTCGTTCGTTCGTTCGTTCGTTCGTTCGTTCGTTCGTTCGTTCGTTCGTTCGTTCGTTCGTTCGTTCGTTCGTTCGTTCGTTCGTTCGTTCGTTCGTTCGTTCGTTCGTTCGTTCGTTCGTTCGTTCGTTCGTTCGTTCGTTCGTTCGTTCGTTCGTTCGTTCGTTCGTTCGTTCGTTCGTTCGTTCGTTCGTTCGTTCGTTCGTTCGTTCGTTCGTTCGTTTGTTTGTTTGTTTGTTTGTTTGTTTGTTTGTTTGTTTGTTTGTTTGTTTGTTTGTTTGTTTGTTTGTTTGTTTGTTTGTTTGTTTGTTTGTTTGTTTGTTTGTTTGTTTGTTTGTTTGTTTGTTTGTTTGTTTGTTTGTTTGTTTGTTTGTTTGTTTGTTTGTTTGTTTGTTTGTTTGTTTGTTTGTTTGTTTGTTTGTTTGTTTGTTTGTTTGTTTGTTTGTTTGTTTGTTTGTTTGTTTGTTTGTTTGTTTGTTTGTTTGTTTGTTTGTTTGTTTGTTTGTTTGTTTGTTTGTTTGTTTGTTTGTTTGTTTGTTTGTTTGTTTGTTTGTTTGTTTGTTGCTTGTTTGCCACTAGGAAATCTCAACATCAACAAGTACTAATTACACCGATTTTCATAAAACTTTGTGGAAAAGTAGGCCACAGACCAAGAACCAACCCATTAAATTTTGGTCAAATTCGGTTGAGAATTAGATTAAAATTTCATAAAAAATCTGAGCGAAAATTTTCCGTGTATAAAAAAGAATGCTTGATTGCGTTCAATAACCCCATACTCGAAGTTACTATCGCAAGTGAAATGCTGCCTTGAATGCCAAGAAAATACGGACATTTTGGTAAAATTCAAAAACAACCCCTACTCCTCATTCATTCAAATGTTTGAACAGAATAATTAAAGTCAGTCAGAACAGAAATTCGAATTTCTCCGATCCGTCGACAGAACGGCAGTATTTGTACATACCTTAACGGAATATTCAGCTGAATTAACAAACAACAATAGACGTAACATTTCCATTGTTTAAAGAAAAAAAGCGGTCCTGAACTGCGGGACGTGCAAGTTGTGCACGTGCATGTGTATAATCCTTATCGGAGAAGGTTATATACATCTTTGTTCTTATCAAACGAAATCATTTACAAATCAACATCTTCGGCGTTGTTAGAGGCATGGCACATGCTTTCTTTGAATTAAGTTTGGTTTGAGTAGGTCACAACATGTGATATTTACAGTTTTAAATGGGAATTTAGTTTCTCCCTGCTGCAATCCCGCATCCACTTATTTTCGTTATGTTGCACAGGTGAACGTTTTTATTTCATTAATGTATATATTTAACAGTTATACCATGAACTCGAGTTGTATATGACTCATAGCCAACGAGGCGCTTCGCCGAGTTGGCTATTAGTTCGTAAACAACGAGAGCGAATGGTATAACCGTTTTATTATGTAGCCAAGCGCTGTACAAGAGACAAAATTACAGCGAAATGTTTGAAACAAAAAACTTCCGGCATAGGCAACGAATACTTCCGCGATGCGTAATGATGCATTCACATAGAGTTTCTCGCTGAACTGTTCGGTAAACAACTTCGAAATGTTGTAGAAATGTTGCTCGAGATGAAAAAAATGTATTAAGCAGATCAACAAAAAAGATTAAAAGGTACCTTTATGAAGTCAAAAGGTGGGTCAGTTGTTTATATTGGAGTTGCTGTCGTAAAAAAGGTTTTGATTTCATGCAAAAATGAAACTGAAACACTTTCGGCAGTGAAACTAGTGGTTGTTTGTAAAGAAGAACATGCTTTTTACTACTCCAAATGCTTATCTAAATAAACAAAGTCTCTTTACTGGTGATCTCCTACGAAATGTGTGTTGTAAGCTTGATTTTAACAGCGAGTTTCTTTGTTTGGCAACAAATTAATATCAACCCATTAATTTAGTCGGGTTTTTGAAGTAAAAAGACGTAATTTTTAGGTGACTTTTACCACTTAACATACTAAATTGTGAATTTGTTAATGAATTTTTACACAATGTTGTTTTTTTATACATTGGTTTGAGGGTATTGATGTTTTTCTGTATAAAAATCCGTCAATTTCAACTCTTTTCGGCAGTTTAAAAAAACATGCCGCCATCTTGTTTTTCCTCTACTAGCAGGATATGAGCTGATAGCCTGGTAGTAGGGAACCAATCAGATTACGCAAAAGTTCATATCAGATAGCATGCTGTATAATAATTATGTATAGACTGGCAAAGTAATATTAAACATTAAGTATAGCATATCATGCAAACTGAAATATCTCAAAAAACAAACCAAAGAAACCAAAAACTGCAAGAAGTGTTACTTCGTCATTTTATTCAAGTGTTCTTTCAAGTAGGACAGACTTAATTTTCGTGTAATAATTAAGTACTTTAATGGTACAGATGCAATCCAGCATTTTACTTATACATGCATATGTAGGTAAGCTAGCATAGTTAGCGCGCTGATCTGAAAAATAGGACTGGATCGAGTTTTCTATTCTGTCGGATGAGCTGATTTTGAAGCTAGCATATTTGTATTGACTAGAGATCATTAGAAACTGCGATTGTGCAAGCAAATCAAACTGAGACATTTGGGAAATGGTTTTAGAGTCTGACCAACATATTTACTTTGCTAACCATAAATGCACAAAACCCTGAAGTTAATTTGACGCTTCAACTGGCTTTTCTCATCAGATATTAGAGCCAACGGCGGCCATGTTGGGGTGACCGCATTACAAATTCAATGGCTAATCTGAGAGGAAAAGAAAAACTGACCGACATCAAATAACTGTCCAACCAATTTGTCTCTTCACTAACATTAAATAGAAAATGTCAGAATGTCCTCCAACATGTCTGCAAAGCCACAGTAGTTGTTAGGTGGTCACTCCAACATGGCCGCCGTTGGCTTCATTTTCAGTAATAGAAACTCGACCCAGTTCTATTTTTCAGATCAATGAGTTAGAGGGCGGCTCGTTTTCCTATGACCATTTTCAATAACCCGTTAGCGGATGTATGCAGTCTCTGAATGCCGAATAACAAGAAACAAAAGAAGTGTTGCTTTACCTGTGCCTGTGCGTCAACCCTAAACCTAACATCCAACACAAACCGTCCAGGTATGCAGCCAACGTACGGTAATGGAATACAGAACCGTCCAACTTCTTTATTGCTAATAGGATTACTATGTCGCTTATCAGTTGGTCCTGAGTATGAAAGACTAAAAAATGAACATTAACCATAATCACGGCTATATAAATTCATTTTCTCCATTTTATTAGAAAATATTTATACTATTGCTGGCGTCCACATCTTTGTAAAGCCAGAGTTGTCTAATTGTATTAGTATATACCAATTAGTCGGACAAACTATATTTTAAATAACCAAACTGAAACCTTGGCAAAATGCAAGTTTTCTGCCATTGTTTTGAATTTAAAGCTTGACTCTTTTGATACTAGTGGTCTATCACCAATAGAGAGGGAGTAGCTCAGACAATCGTATTTATTGGATTGCATGCACCCACCCACCCGCCAGAGCTAAAGCTAGAACTAAAATTAATACTATACTAAAGTAACTATATTTATACTGGATAGCATTATCAGTCGTATCTAAACTATTCTTCCTAGAAAGTCAGTAAGGGTCATCCTTCGTTTGCCTAGCATTAGTGGCGGCACTCTTTCCACACATGGCCAAAGTGAATTTTCATCTGACAGCTGCACCAAGCATGTGCTCCCTTACCTTTTCCCATATTTGTAAGAAGCATCCATGTTCAAGTTAAGTGTCCCAGTTAAAACAATTCCGATAGATTGGATTTTTTCCGACGAAGTCTTCAAAGTTATTTCGGCTTTTGGTGTGAAAGATATTCCCCCACGAAGAGTCAGGAAGCTACCAACCTAAAAAAAGGTGAAGAAACTTAAACGACAGAATCTCTGTTAGTTAGCAGAAGACCTTTAGCTCGAGTTTGTTTATCGTTGTCGTTGTCGTTGTCGTTGTCGTTGTCGTTGTCGTTGCCGTTGCCGTTGTCGTTGTCGTTGTCGTTGCCGTTGCCGTTGCCGTTGCCGTTGCCGTTGCCGTTGTCGTTGTCGTTGTCGTTGTCGTTGTCGTTGTCGTTGTCGTTGTCGTTGTCGTTTCGTTGTCGTTGCCGTTGCCGTTGCCGTTGCCGTTGCCGTTGCCGTTGCCGTTGCCGTTGCCGTTGCCGTTGCCGTTGCCGTTGTCGTTGTCGTTGTCGTTGTCGTTGTCGTTGTCGTTGTCGTTGTCGTTGTCGTTGTCGTTGTCGTTGTCGTTGTCGTTGTCGTTGTCGTTGTCGTTGTCGTTGTCGTTGTCGTTGTCGTTGTCGTTGTCGTTGTCGTTGTCGTTGTCGTTGTCGTTGTCGTTGTCGTTGTCGTTGTCGTTGTCGTTATCGTTGTCGTTGTCGTTGTCGTTGTCGTTGTCGTTGTCGTTGTCGTTGTCGTTGTCGTTGTCGTTGTCGTTGTCGTTGTCGTTGTCGTTGTCGTTGTCGTTGTCGTTGTCGTTGTCGTTGTCGTTGTCGTTGTCGTTGTCGTTGTCGTTGTCGTTGTCGTTGTCGTTGTTGTTGTTGTTGTACACCGTCATTGCCACCACTTCCATTGCTATCACTATTATCTTTATCACCACCATTACCTCCATGGCCACCACCATCTTTACAACCGCATCCACCACTACCATATCTCTCCACTATCATATCTTCGTGAACACCACCATTACCTTCGCCACTACCTCCACCGCTACTTCCATCGCCTCCATCGTATCCTACGTCACCATCACCGCCACTACCATTGCCTGTAGCACACCACAATCACCACCACTACTACCATCACCTTCATCACCATCGCCTCCACCACCAGCGCCACTACTACTACCATTACGATGACCATCACTATCACTACTACCACCATCACTACCATCGCTTCCTCCACCATCGCCACATAACACCTTCACTACCATCACCTCCTTTACCACCATCACTATCGCAACAACCACAACGTACTACTACCACCGTTATACCACCGCCATTACCGTGACAACGACGACCACCATCGCCTTCACCACATTATCATCACCGCCACTACCACCGCCTCCACCACAACACCTTCACCACCGATACTATTGCCAGCAATATCACCACTACTACCATCATCGCCACCACCACCACCATTATCGCCACCACCACCAACGCAAAATCAAAGAGCAACAATTTAGTAAGGCGTTATATAAAATATGGAAATTTAATCTAAAGAAATTATAAAAAGAAGAGCCCTAACCTTGAAGGTCCTGCCAAGTTTAAACGTTGTCCTCACTGAAGCTCTAAACACGGCTCGTTTCCGTCTTCGACGAACACTAGTATCAGCACTAGTATCATCACTCGTATTCAATCTTGTTTTGGCCCTTCCTTCTTCAAATGATATCACGGTGGCTAATTCCACATAGATCTTATTGTCTTCAATATAAAAGCTAATAATCTTTCAAAATAAGAAAAGCAGATACGTTTGCAAGACAATTTTCCGTAAACTTTGTGGTAAAACAAAATACACACTTCTTGGAGTTTTTTTGAAGTGCCTATAAACTCAAATAATATATTACTAATATGGATTTTATGTAAAGTAAATAGTTTAATGCCAAAATATTTTTTGTTTTGAACTTTTTATGTTGTGAGATATTGAAGTTTATATAGAGAATAATACATAGATGTGCGGAAATATGACATTTATTTCGAGTGTTGACTAGGATATAAAATAGTCCTATTTCATACAAATTGTCCTAGTCCACAAAAATGGAGCAGCAAACTTTAATGCGTCCCATGATAATCGACATGTGTGAGATTGGCCGTTTTTATTCAAGAAGACATTAATTAAGACGTCTTAAACGTCCAATATAAATCCGGGGAATTATCATAAATAATCACACATGTGAGATTATCGTTTTTATTAGTGGTGGAACATAAAACACTCTATTTTATATAATAAATATGCAATATACATGTCATAAGACGAATAAATAGAGAATAATACATGGATGTGCGGAAATATGAAATTTATTTCTCGTATTGACCAAGATATCTTACTCGTTCGCTTCGCTCACTCGTCAGATATCTTGGTCAATACGAGAAATAAATTTCATATTTCCGCACATCCATGTATTGTTTGGTTTATTATATAAATAAATTGTCATATTACCTTACAAAAATTGCATTAAACTATAATGCAGATTCAGCGATAATCGTCACATGTGAGATTATCATGAATAATCACACTTGTGAGATTATCATTTTTATTCGTGGCGGAAAAATCAATAAAACACTCTATTTTATGTAATAAAACTCTAATAATATTAATTCTTTGAATGTTTGCAGGGTGACAAATTGTAATAGTAAGCGAGAATTTGTGGTAACACCACGTTTATTATTTATTATTTATTTCCGGCCTTCATCAGAACAAATACATGTACCAACATCGTGTTGGCTCACAGCATATAGATAAAACAACTCAACAACCAGAATCACGTATATACTCTTGTTTATTCTACATTTGATTAAATTGCATAATAGAATCTAGAGTATATAAATAAGTTTTGTGGAAACACCACGTAAAATATTTCTTTGATAAAATATTTCTTTAAAATATTTTACGTGGTGTTTCCACAAAAATTATTTAGCAAAAAAATATTTTACGTGGTGTTTCCACAAAACTTATTTAGCAAAGAAATATTTTACGTGGTGTTTCCACAAAACTTATTTATATTACTTTATCGCCATGAAAACGTTCAAAGAATTAAGAATCTAGACTGTTACCGAAAAAAGTTAACCAAATGTTATTTAATGGCCGACTCCCCTGTGAAATCGTAGAATTTTTTAAAACTTTGAGCAACTCTCACATTCTTCAGTTGAAATAGTGCTTTTCTCTGGCTAGAAAAGAAGAACCCTCCTATTCTATATTGACCATACTCCCAACACGGTGTTGGCATTTGCTCTGATAAAGCTCTGAGTCAACAGGTCCAAAGCTTAGTAATAATTGATCAAGGTGGTATTACCACAAATTCTGGTAGAAAGCATATTTAGTAAAAGTAATAGAATGCAATTAATAATAATTTTCAAAAGTGAGACTCGTAGAGTTTCAAAGAACGTACGAGGTTTATTTGTCTCGATAACTCCACAAAAATCTCAGTATATTATATAATAGAGGTACATGAACGTATTTAACCTTTCCAAGAAACGGTCCACTTTCTCTTCCAATTATTGTGTCCCCAACTGTCAAATTTGTGTCTCCGTCAACTATCTTTAATCCACGAAGATCATCACCACCCAAACAAGAACTGGCTTCTTGGTTTAACGTCTTATAATCTCTAGAATAAAACACATTTTACTATGTACAAAAACGTGAAAATAAAGTGGATTGATTCCATGATTGATTCATTCCTTCTCTTCTTCCTTCTGTCCTTCGTTCCGCCCGTCCCTCCACCCTCTTTCCCTCCTTTTCTACTTCCATCCATCCTTCCTTCCTACCCTCCTTCCTTCCTCCCCTCCCTCCCTCTCTCCCTCCCTCCCTCCCTCCTTCCCTCCCTCCTTCCTTCCTTCCTTCCTTCCTTCCTTCCTTCCTTCCTTCCTTCCTTCCTTCCTTCCTTCCTTCCTACCTACCTACCTACCTTCCTTCCTTCCTTCCTTCCTTCCTTCCTTCCTTCCTTCCTTCCTTCCTTCCTTCCTTCCTTCCTTCCTTCCTTCCTTCCTTCCTTCCTTCCTTCCTTCCGTCCCTCCGCCATTTCTGCCTTCCGCACTACTACCCCCCTTTGTCCACCGTTCTGCCTTCCCATTGGTCCCTCCGTCCCAACCTCCCCTCCTCCCCTCCTTCCCTCCCTCCCTCCCTCCTTCCTTCCTTCCTTCCTTCCTTCCTTCGTTCGTTCGTTCGTTCGTTCGTTCGTTCGTTCGTTCGTTCGTTCGTTCGTTCGTTCGTTCCTTCCTTCCTTCCTTCCTTCCTTCGTTCCTTCCTTCCTTCCTTCCTTCTTCCTTCCTTCCTTCGTTCCTTCCTTCCTTCCTTCCTTCCTTCCTTCCTTCCTTCCTTCCTTCCTTCCTTCCTTCCTTCCTTCCTTCCTTCCTTCCTTCCTTCCCTCCTTCCCTCCTTCCTTCCTACCTTCCTTCCTTCCTTCCTTCCTTCCTTCCTTCCTTCCTTCCTTCCTTCCTTCCTTCCTTCCTTCCTTCCTTCCTTCCTTCCTTCCTTCCTTCCTTCCTTCCTTCTTGCCTGCCTGCCTGCCTTCCTTCTTTCCTTCCTTCCTGCCTTTCTTCCTCCCTTCCTTCGTGGATCCATTTGTTCGTTTTATTTTCATTCAAACAATTTATGGCATAAATACCGTCCATAAGAACCATTTTTTCTGCAACTTGTTAACTCAGTATGAACGAAAGCACTGCCTTCTTCGCGCTTTATGTCTACAACATTTTCTAAAAACCCGTGGCTATAGTTTCCAACCAAAACATCACCAAGTTTGAGTGTAACGTTAATAGAGTATTCTGGTATTACAATATATAGTGTGCCGACATTCTCGTCCTCGTTAACATACTCATGACCAAGACACTTATAAATATTTACACCTAAAAGCAAAACAATAAAAATTAAAAATAACGAATAGACAGTTGAAAAAACTCGTTCACACAAAACTTTGATACGCGTTTCGGCAAGCACTGCATATTGTCTTTGACAATGTTGCTGCTTCTTTAAGTTCTGGACTATCATCAGTACAAGCATAATTTAAATAAAGTCCTTTGTTCTATGTGTCTTAATTAGATTATTACGATATACGGTATAGAATTGCAATCCATTTGCAACTGATTTCTTCAGTATAAACAAAGCAAAAGTTAGTCCGAATAGCGTGCACAAAATCAAATTTCGATTAATGAAGCACAGCTTTAATAGTGAATTTTCGACTTTAACAAAGTCCTCATCGGACTAAATCATAAATCATAAATAACGCATAATTTTTATGATTAATGATCATTTAGTCTGATGATAACTCAGTTAAGTAAGAAAATTACTATTAAAGTTTTGTTTCATTAATCAAAATTTGATTATGTACACCTTTAATTCGGAATAACTTTTGCTTTGTGTATAGAACAGGGCAAAGGCATGAGAATCGTGTGTTAAAGTTTGTCAAACGCTGCATTAGAGGGCGTTATTCGCACTTCACGTTCAAGAAAGACTATCAGTAGATCTACAAAACAGGGCAGTCATCTTCACTTGCCTAGTAACAGGTTTGCATTTAGTTCAGATCAAATACCTACCACTTGAAATAGCGTGTATCATTGACTCGTTTAAGGTAACGTTTCCAAAGAGGACGTCAATCAACAAATCTTCGTCTGGAGTATCTTCCAGTGATTCTTGGACAGCAAGTTGTTGGAGAGGAATTTCTTGACTAAAGTCACTGTACGACACCACTTCCTCTATGTTGCTAGCAGTAGTTAGAAGCAGTGCATAATTTTCTAAGACAATAAAAAACAGAAACAGAAACATGAAAAAGAATAGAAATGCAAGAACCAATAATAATAATAATAATAATAACAATAACAACAACAACAACAACAACAACAACAACAACAACAACAACAACAACAACAACAACAACAACAACAACAACAACAACAACAACAACAACAACCACAACCACAACCACAACCACAACCACAACCACAACCACAACCACAACCACAACCACAACCACAACCACAACCACAACCACAACCACAACCACAACCACAACCACAACCACAACCACAACCACAACCACAACCACGACAACAACCACAACCACAACCACAACCACAACCACAACCACAACCACAACCACAACCACAACCACAACCACAACCACAACCACAACCACAACCACAACCACAACCACAACCAAAACCACAACCACAACCACAATCACAACGATAACGATAACGATAACAACAACAACAACAACAACAACAACAACAACAAAAATAACAATAATAATAATAATAATAATAATAATTTCGGAAATTGCAGCTTGATGTTAGTAATAATTGTCAGTTGTTTGCTGTACAAGCTGTGTTAGTTAGTAATACTCCGCTATTGTTAGTTAGTAATGCTCCGCTATCTGAGTTCTAGTGGCTCAATGGTTAGAGCGTCTGGCTAGCATTCAGAAGGTTGTGTGTTCGAGTCCCGCTTAGAGCTCAGAGTTTTTCTGAGTATTACTAACTAACACAGCTTGTACAGCAAACAACTGACAATTATTAATAATAATAATAATAATAACAATATTAAGGTCCCTTGCTAACAAAAGGGAACACATACAATAAACGTTTTAAAGTAAAACTATGTTGACATGTGGTAATTAAGACGAATGTCTATTTGCAGGGTCAGATGATTAAAATTGAACTACACAATGATATATTAGGTGTTACACCGAGTGACGAACCATACCAAGTAAGTAGAGAAAAACTCTACTCAACCATGCCTGCGTGTAATTCAAAACCGCGACCTTCGATTTGCTATAGTCCGCGACACTCTACCATGGTTACGTTGGGAACAGGTCGTCGAATGATGGTACTAGCACTTAGTGACCATTTATCTCAGTTGATAAGAGCGTCGGACTAGTAAACCAAAGGTCACGGGTTTCGGCTGCGGTCGAGTAGAGCTTTCACGGTATTGTTCGTCACTTGGAGTAGCACTTAACCTGGGTTCGCTGCCCCATGGAAATAGCGTTGCCATGTTTGCTTAATGTGTATTATTATCATACGAGAGCATATATAAAGATATAAACTATTAACGTGTCTAATAAACATGACATTTAAGACACTTTCGTGCGCATTGTTGTGGAACAACTTTATCTTTTTCACTGCGTCTATATACCGTGATGTCCCGCTGTACCGGAATCTCGGCTTGTAGATAATTTACTGTTGTTTTCCAAGTTACGTTTATACGGAGACCGGGACGTTGCCGCCCGACCGGGATCCCGGTAAAAACCAAATAATTATTGAAATATAAGTTAAAAAAACATACCTAGATTCAAGATGTTTATGACTTTGTGAAATATTCCTTCAGCTTGAGTACTTGATATAATTTGTCCTACTTGTACATCAAGTACTCCTTTCTTTACAACGACAATTAAAGTCTCTTCTACAGGACAACCGTACAGCATTGCTTCGTCTGATGCAACCGCTTTCACGTTTGACGAGGCCACTATGTTATTGATGCGATTACTGTTTTGATAGTCTTTATTTACAAAGCCTTTTGGGCAACGCATTTCGTTCCATGAAAAACATACTTGCGTTGTTTCCAATCCAGTTTGTACCTTAAACAGAATAAAGATCTTTTTAAAAAATGACCTTTTCTATTTATTATGACATAAAATTGGAAATAACTTCTTGACTTTTAAATGGAATTGAATGCCGTACAGCCCTAGTTTATAAGATGCTACTACTCACACATTTTGTATTACGAATGTTTATGCAGTGACAAATTCAGTTCATATAAAAACTACTGCATGCATGGATAAACTATAAAAATTCTAGAATTAGGGTTTAAAACTCTTCCACACTTCAGTTCGTTCGTGAGATATTTAAGCCTGGTTCTCACTTGTCGTAAGAATCGTAAGAATCTGGGTTTTTTCCTGTCCCCGATCGTCTGGGATAGTTACGACAAGTGTGAACATGGTTGAAGTAACGCCCCAGACAGTCGCTAATCCGATTGGAAGCATCGCAAGAATCGGAATCATTCTATTTGGAAAATGCACCCCATACTGTCGCCAACGATTGGGGATACTTACGACTAGACTACGATATGTATGAACACTGAGGAACACTGAAACTACTCGTCTGGGATGATCGGGGAAAGGGAAAATATCCGATTCTTACGACAAGTCACGACAAAGTCGACAAGTGTGAACGTGGCTGTTGGCGTAAGAATTGCCGATGGGGATAGAACTGTCCCCGATTCTTACGACAAGTGAGAACTATGCTAAAGATTTGTTTCATATGCAATGTTCCCACGTCACATTGCATAATGACTTATTTAAAAAGCAAGTATATACGGATTATGTACAGATTTTTGCATGTGCGTGAGTGTATATATCATCTCATAATGATATATAAACGTTAGTTTCGGATTCGAGTGCCATGATTTGATAATCACTAAGATATACAGCCGTTTTTAGTAAGTCATTATGCAGTGCGACGTCAAAGACTAAGTTAGGATCACTTACATATCAAACAAATCTTAATATCTCAAGAACGAAGTGAGATATCATGGAAGAGTTTTCAAGCCCAATCTTTATAATCTCTATAGTTCTTTCAATACGACAGTTTATTTCGAACTGAAGTTTTTACTGTATAAATACTTTGAACACAGTCAATATATAAAAGCTTGACCTAAATGGTAAGCCATTAATTTTTCTAGATGAGAACACAAAAAAATATAGGACTGAGAAAACTATGTTTCAAACAGTAAGCCTGTCGAAAACCACCCAGATTTTCAACGTTGATTGTGATTTTGATTGGCTTACTATAATTAAGGGCCGATAATATAAAAATTTTGATTCGTTTGGTCACAGTTCCTAGCATAAAATTGTCCTGTCAATGACTGTCAATTTTATTGTTTGTTTTTCCCAATTACCGTATGGTTCTTATAGCAGTTTTCTAGATCTCTGCATTGTTGGCAAGTTCCTTTATTTGTACCCGTTGAACTGTCACTGCATAGCCTTGAATCGCAATCAATAACCTGAAGCAAAAGCAAACCAAAATACCTCTTAGAAATATTTTACTTTAGTAGAAACTTACCAGTATATACTATATTGCAAATCCTGCAATCTGTTTGGCTGATATATTCGATATATAATAAATTCGTTGACAGTAAAGCGAGTAAAAAAATGAGTACCAGGATCCGCGCGGTCGTGCAGCCAAACAACATGGAAGTGACGTTGTTTCACCTTGGTTTTCACACAAAAACAATGATAACGAATTTTCGTTTTTTGAAATAATCCAGAGGAACTAAGGTACACAAGTTAGTTTCTACTAAAAGAATTAGATTATTCACTCTCAATTCCTATAATTGTTGAATAGTTAAATTTAGCTTGGTTCAAGATAAAACTTGGTTCAAGATAAAACAAAAATTCAATTTGTCTTCTTTGAAAGTAACAAAATTAATATAGAAAAAATCTTCTTCGGATAGTTTGATATTTTCAACATATTGCTACATGAAGTGTGAACCCTTTCTGATATTCGTGATCGTTTCTCTAGTGGCACCGCTGTTAATGTTCCAGAGACACAAACTTACCTTAATGTTGCCAGAACACTTGGGATTTCTTCCGACACTTATACATTTGTAATAAAACCAAGATTTGCAAGGTCCAATGTCTGTCTTAAATGCTGTTCCTGGTAAACACTTTCTTCTGTCATCACACCAGCCACACCCTTTCCGAGAAAGACAACTCTTACAGATGGTAAAGGGTGAGCAGTAGCTCACTGTACAACCACGTCCCTGTCAAATTAGAAAATTTAATACAACTCATAAACTTAAAAAACGTTAAACATTTTCCAATTAAAGTTTTAGTTGTTGTTGCTGTTCAAAACGCATTGTGTCAGTTAAGCCCGGCATACAATAGAGAAAATTTCCGAAACATGTCACCTAAACACGGTTTCAGAAAGAAACGTTTCCCTGATTAGAACACTGATCTATTTTTTGAAACAGGTTTCGGAAAGCTTTTTCGAAAACGTGTTTTGGAAACTTGTTTACAAAACTTGTTTCAGTGTATGTCGGGCTCAGTTAATTTCCAGTTTTTCAGTGACTGGAAATTAACTGACACAATGCGATGTGTAGCCCAACAAGTACTTGTGACACACGTACGGTCTGCATGATTCGTTCCCCCATCTGATTTTTAGTGGTTAAATGGTTAGAGCGTCTGGCTAGCACTCGGAAGGTTGTGGGCTCGAATTCGGTTTGGTGAACAAAGTTTGACTACTAACAACAGCTTGGGTAGCAAAAACAACGTCAAGCCGAAAAAAGCTATGCTTACAAAATTTTTTAATTAGTTTCTACAAGTTAACTGGTAAACATAAATATTCAAACAAATTTTTGGGAAAGAAAATTTCTAGTGTTAAAATATATACATTCCAAAACTAAACTGGAACCAGTTACAAATGGAACATCTAAAATTTTCGGCTAGAATCGAATACTTGTGCAGCGCTCTGATCACCGAGCTACGCAGGCTGTTGTCGAAATTTAGTCATGCATTAGTTCAACGTTTTCAAAATAGGTAAAATGCTGAAGAAGTATATATTTTGATATTTACATGTATATATTTGGCATTTCAATCGATTAAACAACATGTTGCATACAGATACTGGACTTGTAGCTAAAGGCGCTGTGTATTATACGAGGCAATTTTTCTTGCAACTTGCAACGCAAAGGTGCTTCATAAGGTGTACGTTACAGAACATTATCCAATACCCAGGGTAAAAGCGGCTTTCTAATTGGTTCCGAAAAGGTGCGCTTTTTCAAGCTGATCACCTCAGATTCGAACCGAGCGCACTACCTCTGGACATATTCATTGTGCAATTCTCATTGATGTGATTTTTATTATAATATTTAATAAATAAACGGACAAAGAGACATAAAAGAGAGGGAGTAGGGGGTGGGAAAAAATAACTTACCGACCACCCAATTCGGCATTTGCAGCGATTTGGTCCAACACATGAACCATAAGACCCACAGTTTCCAACATTTTTACAATGGAAACGAGAGCAATCGTCGCCTTCCCAGCCCTTGTAACATTTGCAGATGTGCCCGTTGCAGATTCCGTTGAGAAAACAGGCATTTATACAACTGACAGCTAAAACAAAACAATCAATACTCCACAATAACACTCTGCTTTTATCCTATTTTATGTTACGATGTGAATTGTGTTACGTTGAGTTGCGTTGCGTTGCGTTGCGTTGGGTAAACTGCGACCATGTTGTGTTGTTATGCTTCACCTCACCTCACCTCACCTCTCAACTCACCTCAACTCAAGTCAACTGTACAGTTCAACACCTTAAAAAACTCGTTAATAATTCGTGAGGAAAACACAAAGAAAAATCATAACCATATCGTGGTTTTATATGTGATAAACCATTCTCCTGATTTACATAAACTTTAGCTTTGATTTTATAGCCTTAGGCAACGTTATTTTTCAAAATTACTACGCCAGCGAACTGCCCAAAATGGTGATCGTTTTTAAAGCCATTCAAAACACTCGCAGAACGTGCTTTATCAGATCTAAAATGTACTGCACTGCACTGCACTGCACTGCACTGCACTGCACTACACACCGCACCGCACCGCACCCCACCGCACCGCACTACACCACACAACACCACACCAAGCCTTACTCACCCCAGTCGACGTCACTTCAGTTCATTTTACTTCACTCCACTTCACTTCAATTCCCTAGCCTCTCCTGCCTTCCCCTCCTTCCTCCTGCCTCCCCTTTCTTTCCTTTCCCTTCCATTCCCTTCCCGTCCTTTCACTCACAGTGACTTACTTGAACTCTTTTCACATATTGAAGGGTACAACGAGTCACATCGCTTCTTTAAGAAGGTTTCTCCATTAAAAATCCAGCATTCGGTCGCTTTTGTGACCTAAATTAAAGATTTCAAGACTGATAAAAAATTGATTTAAAAATCTTTAGTTCATTGCAAATTTCATTTTGATTAAATAGATTACACTCTGTTTTATGACTGTCAGCTGTAGACACACACACTGGCTTTAACGTGGTATTAGGTAACGTAATTAAGGTTGTTTTTTTTGTTAATTGTCTAAACAGGTTTTTCCAAGGTTTGTAGTTAATTTGCTACTATATTATTTTGTGTGTCTATTTTTCTTCCGCCATAAATCTGTCAAGTTGCTTGCATGGATATTTGGCATTAGTCCTATTTTCCCCGAGCCCGACCGTAGGGCCGAAGGCCCGGAGCCCGGTGAGGGTGCTAATCTCGACATGCGTGGAGCCCACTTTACACGCGTGTAGAAAAAGCAAGGGAGACAGATCTGGAAATAGTTTATTTATTTGTATATATGTGTGGACGGGCCATGCGCGGTTAAGGTTGTGGGGCACTGGTAATTTTGTTTTCTCTTTTGTGTGTCCGTAAAGTATTTAAGTATTTTAAGTATTTTATTGTAATTTTGTTAGTTTGCTTGCCTGTCGCATTTTTTATCTGTGGTTGCCGTCTTAATATCTTTTTCCAAATAGTTTTCTTATTGCAAAACCACTTGTGACTAACGTAGCTTGTCTATAATTGGCATAAAAATCGGAAAAGGAGCAATTTTTCTCTTGTAAAACGTACAAATGCTGTTGAAATATTTATTAACATGTGGGTGAAAACAATTTCAGCACTTTGAAATGTCATAAATGTATATTGCCGTGGCAGCCTGCCAGGTAGTTGTTTTGAAAAATGTTTTCAGATGCTGTAGCGATGTTTTTTGTAAACATGGAAAGAAAGAAGTGTAAAATATAACCCTAATATTTTGACAAAATTTTTCCACCTGCCTTAGTAGTCTGGCGGTTAACACAGTCGGCCTGCATGGTAACATGGTCGAGTTCAAACCGTGGATGCGACTTGCAATTTCTTCATCTCAATATTTTTCACGAAATATCATCGTTAAATTTTTCTTTGTTCCTCGTTACCTTTTTCTTCAAAAAATAGAGTTATTAAAACTGCAGTTGTTTTTTTATTTCAATTATTCTACTAGAATTAAAACTATATTTTGATCAACAGGAGTGCCTATTTCCAGGCCCCCAATAAAAAAGAGCGCAAGTGTTTCTAATCAGACTAGGGAATATCAGGTGGTATTTACAAAAATTCATGCAAAAGCGGGCGAGAGGTTATTGCGTTCATGTATTTCTAGTATTAATTTATATTAGAGAGAGCCCGTTGAGGAACTAAGACAAGTGAGCAAGTAAAAACAGAAAATGGAACAAGCAAAGAATGAGAAAAAGAACAATTTACTTAATTAGTTTGATTTAGGGGCAATTGATTAACCGGGCGGAATGCATAATCTTGTAATGAATATAAGAGCCCGGCCAGCAAAAAACTCGAAGGATAGGCATTTTTAAGAAAACACACTAATCAAGATCTAACGTTTAGTTGCATTACTTACAACATCTTCAAAGACTAAATTATACAATCACAGTCAAACAGTAAAACTAAATATTTTACTTTGAATACAAATCAAGTTATAACCAATAAAAGGCTTACAAATAAGTAATTAGAAGTGACAGACAAAAGCGGCAGAACCTATGTTAGCACTTAAAGACGGTTTAAGTTTGGAAATAAGGCACAGGAGCTAATGATTTTAAAGTCATCAAAACAAATGGGATGTCCAGTATCATGGTGGTGTGACAGAATATTAGTTGGAGGATGATTTTTACGTTTCTTTTCAGTAAGAGCCAAAATGCCCATATAGTCTGAGACTCACGTGTGAATGTGTCAGATTGTTTCACCAGCATACAAGGCTCCGCAGCCTTGACATGTAAATTTCTAGACAACATGCGACCTCAGAGATGTGGCAATACGATCCTTGAAGGATAAGAAGTTTGAAAACCTTAGCATAGGGCGAGAGACAAAATGAATAGTGATATGAGGAAAGGCAGAAGAGAAGAGCTTTCTTAATTGAGTTTGCACTTGTTAGAAAAAAGGAAAAGGCAACGTAAAGTAAATAAGGCGCTTAGACACAGTAGATGGTTTTTCTGAAGGAAAAAAACACGTACTTTTCTTGTCTAGAAAATAATTAAAGCAACTGTCAACAAGTCTTGCATGCTGGAGAGACATTAGACTTTAAAAATTTTTTTGAGCTTTTTAAGCTCAGTTTGAAAAATCGAGTAGCTAAGTAGAACATATATACAAAAACAAAAATTAAGAAACGAGAATATCAATCCTTTCTTGTAAGCAAATGGAATAAAAGAGTTGAAATTTGCGAGAAGGCCAGTAAAAGTTGGTTTACGATAGACAGATGTTGAAAAGGGGCCAGAAGAACGGTCAATAAGAATGTCAAGAAAGGGAAGAATGTTATTATCTTCCGGTTCATGAGTAAACTTAACATTTCGGTTTGGGAATTTAAGTAAATAAGAAATGGAAAAACTTGATCAGGGGAGCGAAACAGAACAAAACAATCATCAACAAAACGGCGATAAAAATGCTTACGTTTTTGGTTTGGCTTCTCCATCCTAAATTTCTAGTAAGCAGTACTAGTTTAGTTAGGTTTAGTTTATAGCTTAGCTTAGCTTAACTAAATTCATAGTTTAGTTTAGTTTAGTTTAGATATAATTTATCTCTGAGATAAATTAGCCAATTAGATGGACATGCATGACTCCAGTTAAAAAGCTATCCAATACAATGTACTTCTTTCAAGATCGGAGCGGCGGAACGGCGTGGACAGGCGTTTTATGTGTGAACAGAAAGACAATATTAGTTTTAATGTTACTCGTTTAGTAGACAGTTTACCAGCGCGATCTGTTAAAAATTGCATTAGTTAGTATAAATATTTACCTCATTTGACACAACATCTGTCCAAATAGCTGTTACGCCGGAATTAAAATGCCACCTCTCATATAGAATTTCGAATGTAAGCAAAGTTTGTTGGCCACCTTTATAAGTTTTAACCATCATACCACTGTTTCGCTGAAAGACAACAAAAAAACCACAAATTTAAAAAAACTAGCTACAATTCAACAATACAGCCAAAATCTTGTTCTATGACCAACAACTTTCATGAAATTCTGTCAATAACGTTTTGAAATATCTTGCCGACGAAAACAAACACAAGCAAACAAACAAACAAACAAACAAACAAACAAACAAACAAACAAACAAACAAACAAACAAACAAACAAACAAACAAACAAACAAACAAACAAACAAACAAACAAACAAACAAACAAACAAACAAACAAACAAACAAACAAACAAACAAACAAACAAACAAACAAACAAACAAACAAACAAACAAACAAACAAACAAACAAACAAACAAACAAACAAACAAACAAACAAACAAACAAACAAACAAACAAACAAACAAACAAACAAACAAACAAACAAACAAACAAACAAACAAACAAACAAACCAACCAACAAACAAACAAACAAACAAACAAACAAACAAACAAACAAACAAACAAACAAACAAACAAACAAATAAATAAACAAAAAAACAAACAAACAAACAAACAAGCAAACAAACAAACGAACAACCAAGCAAGTAAGCAAGCAAGCAAGCAAGCAAGCAAGCAAGCAAGCAAGCAAGCAAGCATGCATGCAAGCAAGCAAGCAAGCAAGCAAGCAAGCAAGCAAGCAAGCAAGCAAGCAAGCAAGCAAGCAAGCAAGCAAGCAAGCAAGCAACCAAGCAAGCAAGCAACCAAGGAAACAATAAAATTACACAGATAACACAGAGTTGCGGTCAAGAGAACCCCCCCCCCCCTTCTTTTTGTTGAATCGATTGAATTTAGTCAGGATGCTAGATATACACTTGGGTAACACAAGGTTTTGCAATTAGGTTAACAATGACCGTTTACGAGTGAAAAAGAAGTTTCGCCGCCATCTCACGGTGATGATATACCTCAGAAGTCACAGGTGGTACGTACAGCAGTAGAAACTATAAGGACTACAATTTAGCTCAAATACTATCACCCCTCGTCAGACAATAAGGAATATTCTGTTCTACCCAGCTCTTCTTTGTTCTTACGTAACGTAGTTAAAGATTGAAAATACGAAAATGATGGCAATTCAACAAAAAAAATAAAATAAAACCTCGCAAATCTTTTTCGTTTGTTCATGTGTCTGAGCGCCACCTTGGTTAAAGTAACATGTGTTTCCAAATAAAATCCAACCAAATGGACATAGGCCTAAAAATTAAAGAAATTTGAAGATTGCAAACAGAAAACTTCAAAATATATAAAACTAAATTTAGCATAGCATTTCAAGTTATCATTCTTTCAACTCTAGAAATCAGGAGTACAGAATATAACACGGCGTTATTCGATGTTAAAGATGGAATGCAACATTAAAACAATTTTGAATATATATAGAAGTAAGCATATTTTTATTTTGTTCTTTGGTTTTCAATTTACCATTCGTGACCTTAAATGAGTTCTATCTCAGCGATCGTGGCGATCGTTGCGTTTTATATGGAAAGGGTGATTTTGCATTCTCAGTGATCTTGGAGATCAGTACGCATCCCAGCGGATTATTAAAATAAGGGCCGCGGTCAACCATGGCCGCCTTAGCGATCATATGAAAACAGCGACATGATTGTTGATCGTTGCGATCCCCAAGTTAATTTTTGATCGATCGCGGCGATCGTTGAGTCGATCGTTTGTTCCGAAATTGTTCCGCATGAGCTAGACCGCCTTAATAGGACCTATTTGTTCGATATTTTAAAGGTTATTTCGTTCCCTTTGTTCGTTCTCATAGGAACAAGCAGTTCCGCATGAGCTAGACCGCTTTAAATTGGTCCTCTTCTTCTTTATTTTAAAGGTTATTTCGTTCCGTTTGTTGCTTCTCATAGGAACAAACGTTGTCTTTATATATGAATATACTGTAGTTAAAAATCGTCTATCAAATAATAGTTTCATACCTATAGAGAATATGCCAGACGTATGGAGAAACGGTTCATAAATCACGACTGGATGGTCTTGTGCCAATCTTCTATCCTTGATTCGTTTTAAAATGTTTCCACTTCCTGTGCGACCCCACCAATTATGTCTGGCATCAATAGGAACATCTGTATCATTGCTTGGCAACGTACTGAGCTCAAAACGATTGGCGGGATTTACCAAAAAATTGTAGTGGAGTACTTTCTGCGTTCCTTTCATAAGTACCGTGTGGTGCAAAGAACCACTGTTCAGGAAAAACTTGTTTTTTAGACAATAACCATTTGTTTGGTTAACTACACCAGGGCTCTCCCAGTTGAGAACGTACCTCATCGTGTTGTCGAAGAATATGTTTTCCTTAATCGAAGCCCAAACATTTGTAATTTTCACAAGATCTTTCGGGTACTTGATATCGTTTCGTCTTAGGTCGTTTCCTATTAAAACAAACTGCGCAAAACTTTCCTTTTGTGCTTCAACCAGTATTGCCTCACTGCCGTTAATATTGAAAGTTATGACATTGTTAACTATCGTTCCTTTGACTTGATTAGATTTGGATTTAATATACACCCCACCTTGGAAATTATCATGAATGAAATTATTTGATATTTCAATGTTATCGTTGTTACTTGCAGAAATATTGATAACTGATTGAAATGCGTTATCATGGTGCTTCGATGAGATAAAGTGATTTCGAGCGATAGTTAAGTTGGTCGATGTCCTCGAATCAGAAGAATACTGAATTGCTGAGGCAACGTTTTCCTGAAATGTGCTTTCTACAATTTTACATTTTGTCTGGTTCTGTTGTTGAAATCCGAAGCTTTCTTCTAAATCAAAAAAATTCCAGAAATATATATTACAAACTTCGGTATAACTCAATTAAGTTGTTTTTACATGTTGAATAAAAAAAGTCGAGGTTAAAAGAGATGATTGAAAAGAACAGGTCCAGTCTTTTAGCGGTTTTTCCAAAACATGTCGTTGAATACGTTTTTCCAAAAGGCTAACCAGATAGATTCCTGACTAGAGGTAATGGTTTTTGTTTCATTAAGTTATTTAGAAAATTGCCAAAATCTTGAGACGCACTGTAGGTTAACGACAAATTTAAAAAAATAAATTTGCTTACATATTTTGAAAAAAGCCGCAAAAAAGCTGGGCGGGTGCCTTTGAGTCATCCCTTTCGACCTCAAACACTTGAAAAGATTTTATGAGAAATGGACAATATATAAATACAGCACAAAAAAAAATAAAATTTGAACTTTCATGTTCATATCATTAATAATTCATTAGAAGAATTTGAAAGAAAGAAATATTTAATAAGTATTATTTAATTAATTCTATGAAAGTTTTCATGACGATAATATAATATAAATAAGTTTTGTGGAAACGCCACGTAAAATATTTCTTTGCTAAGTTTTCGGCCTGTTAACTCAGGCCTTCATCAGAGCAATGACAACAAGTTGTTGCAAGGATTCTAAATCGTGTTGATATGAAGGTATTTTAGTTTTCAAAGATGAGAGACACGCCATTTTCCAGATAAGAAGTCTGAGTGATGATAAAAAGATTGGAAAGAAATTTGGGACTCAAGCTACAGCGAGGTAACTCACTGAGCTTTCTAAGGTAGGTAATCGTAGCCGCAAAAGACAAGAAAAGCGTTTCATTTTCAAAATTGGAACCATTCATCCTCATGGATTCAACCAACGTTTTACTTTTATTTAACACTTCTGAAGGCGCTGACACAAACACTGTTTTTACTAAATATTTTTTCTCTCTTTTATTTAGCACTTCTGAAGATGCGTTTGTATTTAGCAAGGGCGGACATAATCACATAAACAGTAAACAGTGTTTTCATTTAATTTATCTATCTATCTCGCTCATCGTTTTTACACCCCCTCAACTTTTTGCTCATCGACGGTGAGAATAGCAAGTGTCTTTTGCATCTCATTATTAATTTGTTATTGCTATTTTGTTCTGATTGGCTAACTTTTTTGCATCTCATTATTAATTTGATGTTATTTTTATCCGATTGGCTAATTTTTGTTCACATGGTTATCTTTCTTACATAAGCTCATAGTTTGTTTACTCTCTTTACGTTTCGCTCTGACGAAGTGCCTTTGCTCGAAACAGTTTGACTCATACATTCTCTGCTTCGGCAGTATATCTAACCTTACTACATTTCGATTGTTGAACTAACGAATACATTAAACTAATGAGTTAAACAGTACAAATGAGAAATTCCACGAGTAAAGCATGCAACAACAAAAACCAGGTGCAATTGCATAAAAAAGTTAAAACGTTCACGAATAGTAATAAATAATAGACGGTTTATATAGTCATACTCTCCGGCAAGTTATTTTCCCACACCCGGTCCCTACCGTATTGATTTGATTGGTTCGCGATACACAAAGAGAATACAATATCGTTCTCCGACAAGCAGGCGTTAGTGGGAGCGGATTTACCGCCTCCCTAAAAACGACTGCGGGGGAGGCTAAGATAGATTAGGCCTAAGGTAGAGTAGACCAATTAATTCACCCTGCAATGGAATTCCGAGCCGCGAATCCCATTGCGAATATTTTACATATTTGTGTAGTCTTTGGGAGCAAAATTGATATTTGTTTTGACGTTCCAAAATCTTATTACATTTTTGCTGTCAAACTTGGTAACTACCTACCGTCATAAAGGAATAAGCTTTTAAAAAGAAACAATGCTTACAATACTATATATTTATTCCTTTACGAAAAAATTCTACGGGCAATTACCTATAGAAAACGTTCCAGTTGCCTTTAGAAGCACCTGTATAGTGCCTATATAGAGTCCCCCAATAGGACACGTTCCAATTGCCTATAGAAACCTATAAGATCCTATAGGTTAGCCTGCCAGACAACTCTATAGGTCAACCTATAGACTTTTCTTCTTGTTAGCGGTTCGCACTTAATTCTCTTTGTTATTGCATAAATATAAAAAATAACGAGAAAGACGTGTAATTGTAGTGTAAAAACTTATTCTTTCTAAGGTCTGTTTCAAACATCAAACTTTTCATGTGTCGAATCTAATGCAAATTAGTAAACTTCTTTGTTTAAACTCATTTATATTAGATTCGACACATGACAAGTTGGACGTTTGAAACAGACCAAAATCTTCATTCCTCTTTAACTCTTTCCTGTCCGAATCGGTCTTTGGTATTTATTCTTGCAAGGCGAGACGATTTTACTCACCTCTCTGGACGCCCTCGGATAGGAATGAGTTAAGCGTCGCTTCCAGTAAGTATAGTTATACCAACTTTGACAGCGTGAAGATTAAATTCTGGAAAAAATTGCAACGTAGCCTAACCCAAAATACGAATATGCAAAATACCCATAAGTGAGATAAGACTTTAATACATATTGAAATATTTAAAAGCTAAAAAGGAATACATTCTAGCTTACCTTTTCTATATAGCACCCTTACTTCGGCCCAGAAGCCTTTTTGAAATTGGTTTGATATAGCTTCTAGGTACATCGAATTAGATGAACTCTTGAATTCTTTGTAGTGATATTGACGTTGGTTCCAAGAATAGAGTGACGTTATCAAACGAGACGTAGTCATATTTCCGTCACGGAGATTAATGGTAATGGTTCCTTCGAACAAGGAAAGAAGACGAAATACTAACGTTGTGTTTTGTGGAGAAGAGAGTACCTTTGCACAAGATATTTGTCCAGTAAAAAACTTGTTTTTACGGAAATGAATATAAGTGACGTAGTTCACAGACATTTTCGAGAATGGATCGCACAAATCTGGAAAACCAAAGTAAGGTTGGAAGAATGTTAGATTTTCCAGGGGCGCCATCACAAGACCTCCGTATCTGCTTTTCGAAACGTTGCACCTAGTTACCGCGACTGACCCTCTGTTGCCTAGTATAGAGATCGCAGGCGACCAGTAGCTGTCGATAAACGTCAAATTCTCGAGTTCTACTAGAGAATGGGGAGAAATGATTTCTAGTCCATTGCCGTTTGTTATTGTTACGTGTTTGATAGAAGGGGATCCATTAATGACTTGAATTGAGGAAGCGTTTCCATAATGGTGCAGAGCTCCAGAATGATCTAATTGAATATTCTGCAAAGTCGACTGTTCCACGTTTTCAAACGCATTCGTCGCATTTTCACCAATTGAGCTGATACGAATATTTCCCCATCTCTCACTGCCTTCGCATTCTAAGTGTATGCCGTAATAAGGATTACAGTAGGATAGTAATGTTGTAGGACAATCTGAAATTGAACTTTCATTTCCATGGCAGTTTAAATGAATAGGGTGCACGGGTCTACTCCAGCCATAATATCTAGTAGAAAAACTACTTGATTTTTCATATCCCAGTTGTCTGCATGCTACATTGGCGGCTTTTGAATTAAAATACAGGTAACACATTTCTTTCCATGTGCTTCCATCTAAAATTTCCAGTTTTCCACCTTCTTCAAAATTTTCTCCGGTAAGACGAATAGTGATTCTTTCCGGAGAAGCAACACTTTTGCACCTCTTGGAAAATGAGCAAAACCGGACTGGCTGATTTCTGGTTCCATTGGCAAACATACTACCAAGAACCAAGACACCAACTCTTGGATAGAAATGTAGTTCAACACCTGGTTTGATAGTTAACACTGCACTTGGAGAAACTGTTAAATCCGACGTAACTATGTAAGGACTATTATTAACTGTAAGTTCAACAGACGAATTCAAATATCCACCAATGAATGACAAATTACGAAAAGCTGCAACGAAGCCTGAAAAGTTTGAAAAATTTCTTGAAGTTGCTGCTGGTAAAAAGGTTACTTTTGCTCTGTTGTTCCAGTCGTTAAAATCGAAAATTCTGTTTTCTATTTCAGCGACAGTAGATGTTCCCCACCAGTTGAATCTTGCGTCAATTTGGTATCCATTATCATGGTAGTAATTTGTACCGCAACCACTTCCAATAAAAAGTTCTGCATCCATTCGTCCATTGTTAAAGACGTTATGGTCAAATGTGTAACTTCGAAAATAGCACCCAAAAACTCCCAAAGAAAATGAAGTTGGGTTGGTGTAACGAGTTTCTTCAATATTTTTCTGCAAGCCAGTATTCTCCTCCATAATATTGTTGATAAATTCCAAAGCTGTAGTACTGGGATATGTCCACGTTGTGAATTTTGAAAGAAATGTGCACTTATTGTTCAATAATTGGTTATTACTAATCCGAACAACTTGATAATTTCCTGTGATCTCCAAAATGCCATTTCCAGAAGCAGCGAAAGTGTTGTTAATAAACATGTTTTTCTCAATCATTATACTTTTATTGCTTTCATGTCCTTGGTGCTCTATCTTGATAATCGTGTTTGTATTTCGAATAAGAGTATTGTTTCGAACTACAATCTCGACAGATCTAAATGTACGATTATTGCTAAAGCTGAATTGAAGAGCGTCGGATTGCGTGAGTGAAATCGTACATTGTTGTATGTGAAAATATACATCAAAATTTCTATGGTAATATGGATTTGAACCGATTGAAACGATTTGTCTGTTTCGTTCAAATAACGAATGAAAAATGGAGATGTTTAATCCACTTAGCCAATAACTGTATATGGCAGTATAACGGTGGTCGGTTAGAGTGCAGTTTATTATTCTTGCTATTAGCGAGTCAGAATAAGTATCGATAATGATACCATTATAAGCACCAATAACCTGTGAGTTATAGAGGTAAAATTCGGTCTCATGCGTGTTTGACAATTGCCAGATGTAAATACCACTATATCCTCCTTTAATCAAACATTCATTCATCTCTAAACTACCTGAATAGGTAAAGATGCCAAAACTATTTTCCATTATGTAGCATTCCCTAAGAAAAAGTTTGCCAGATCCCGCAATAATTCCAAATAGATTTCTTTGAAGAGTTATGTTTCTGAAGGAAAATTCAAACTGGGAGACATCTGCGATATCGATACCATATCCACAATCGATTCCATCTTCACAATTACTTACAAGTACATTCTCTATCACTACATCAGTTCTATTACGTTTTTCCAGAGGAGTCTCTTCTTTGCCTGTTAAATACGGAAAACTGATATTAAAATTGAGTTCAATAGCTTATATACCTGCATGTAAGTCTTTAAGGTCACAAATAATACATAACTTAAATCGCCAATTGCAAACTCGTATTTTACCACGGCTAAGTTGAATCACGAATACAATTCAATAATTTGAAAAAAAAATGCTTTAAATTTTCAAAGAAACAAACAGAATTAAATAAGACTAATATCAAAAGTGCACGAGTAAGCAAAGTAAATAACTAAATTTGTTATATATCATGTCCATTTTTCTCCGCGTAAACCATGGCAGAGGGCCACATTACATACACTATTCCCTAGGGAAAAAATGAAAACAGGAAGTAAAAAATTAGCTCATATTTGTCTTTGTTTTTTCCAGTTTTCTTTAATTTAAATCAAGGAGAAGAGTGTGTTTCGAAGCAACAACGCCAGTCTCGGGGACACAAAACACTGTTTCCCTTGGTGCCAGTAAATAAGTGTTTATTGTTATATAGCTAGAATTTCATTGGATGCAACGATGACTGTCATTGGTTGGTTTGTGGTCATATGACCTGAGCTAAATTTCAATGTCTACCGAGCGGGCAATAATTGAGAATTTATTGCCTGCTCGGTCAATAAGTTTTCAATTGTTGCCCGCTAGAACTTTGAACCCTTCACAGCATCCTATAAACAAAACTTGTTTGGTACGAAACAAAGAATATTTATAGGTCTTCATAGCATCCGTGTTTTGGTAAGTCTTAGCGTTTGTCTTTTGTGTACGTTCCCTTGATAAACGTCGAAATTATCCAGCGAAACTCAAGCTATACAGTGTGTATAAAAAAAAATTCGAACCCTTAGAAAATGAATTAGCATTCTTTTCAAACAACCTATTGTAGTAGTTTGAAAGCCCTAAAAGCGCTGAGACAAGAATACTAATTCATTTTCTCAGGGTTCGAATTTTTTTGATACACACTGTATAACAAAACACTTAATGTCTGCTCCCTCTCGAGTCTCGATGTTTCCCTCGACTTCCTCTCGGGAAATATCAAGACTCTCGGGAAAACAAAACTAACTGTTTCCATCGTGAGCAGACATTAAGTGCATGTATATTATTTCATAGGCTCTAGTGTAATACAACACTTTCGGCCATTGAGAAAAATCATATTTAAAACACATGTAAAATATACGATATTTTACACTAGGTAAAAATATCGGTTCAAGAATATCATATTTGGTAAGTACGGTAAAATTAACTAGAATTTAGATGGTTATTTTTATGAAATAGACAGAATATTACATTAACTGCTTGTACATACAAACTTTATCTTCTCGTGTTGGTAATATCTCTCACTCGCGCATGTGCTTTGCTAATTTGTGAGTGATATTACCAACAATCGAAGATGAAAAACGTATCTCCGCATGCACAGTCATGTAATATTCTCTACAACGATGACGACAACAACCACCCAACCAGTAGCATTACCAAAGAATCACAAATGCCCTGGGGCATAAGAGCTTCAAAAAATATAAAACACAAAAAGAGTACGCTTTAATTGAAAAGAGAACTTATAACGTCTGGAAAGTTCCACTAACCTGTTGTTGTAAAAACAAATATTTTCACTTTTGATCCATAGGTATACCTCTTTCGCAAATATCTAATGTATACCACACCAGGTCCGTGGAAAAAAACGTCATTGAATAATGCAGTATAAACTGTAGTATTTGATTCACTTGGATGGTTTTGGCTGATGGATAGAACTTGTGAAGATGGACTTGACTCCATATGGACAGTTATTGAGGCTTGTGATTCCGTCTGCAAAATGTGCACACAGTCAATATCCTGGCTGGTGTAGCCTGTATATTCGATCGATAACGACGCAAAGCTTGCTTCGCCGACCACCGTAGTGTTTTCTCGTGTATTGCAAAGATCTCGAACAACTTTATCCTCATAACGTAAAGGAACATGAGAGTCAACATTTAGAATTTTGAAGTCACTTACACTGAAATGTAACGTGGGTTGAAAAAAGATACCTTTGTACTTCACATTAAGAATGCTTGAGTTATTACACGAAAGAAAAGGTGTAGAATACTGTATTCCGATACCTGCCTTATATGTGTTGTCTCTGATGACAATATTCTCTAACGTTGATTCAGGGTGTGTTACTATTATATTTATTCCATGCGCGTAAAAATTGTTGATTTCTACATCTCTCAAAACCTGCCTGTGTATGTCAAACTGCAAGACAAAGTTGTACTCTCTGTACTGGTTTAAATAGCTTCCACCGCGTTCAAACTTGATGTGCCTTAGCTCACTGATTTTAGCTGTATGTCTGAACCTTATTCCACGCCAATACCCAGGATCACAACGGACAGCAAGAGGTTGAGTGTTATAGTAGTTGCATTGGACATGCCATCCTGCAAACGGACACTTGGTAATGTCATAATCAATTCCAGCTCTGCACTGTATGTTCTTTAACCATAGCTGATTGTTGCCTGAATAGGAAGTATTAAATAATCCAAGATAGCTTTGAAATCCCAGCTGCTTACATAAAATGTCGCCGTTAGTAGGTGTCCAACCATCTCTGCATACAGTTCCCCATGTGTTGTTGTAAAATACTTCCAAACGCCCTTCCCATGGATTTGTTCCACTAATTAGACGAAGTGGATATGCTGAATTACTTATGATATCTTCACCAAGATAGCCAATGTTGAATACAATAACTTCGTTTTCTTCGCCGACCATTTCCAATTTGCCATAAACGTAAAATCCGAGATAAGGCAGAACTTTAACATGAACTCCTTTTTCGATCACAAGTGTTGCATTAGGATAAATGATGACATCTCTGGTCACAAGGTAGGGTGAGCTGTCTTTCCCAAGAACCATGTTTCTAACAAGAGAGCCACCAATTGTGTTACCTTTCTTAAAAGCAAAGTACGGGCTGCGATCGTAAACAATATCAGACGTATTTTTGCTTCCCATAAACGGCAGAAATTTCACCATAATTAAAGCGTTTCTTGACCTAAAGTCAAAAATCCTAGAGAGGATGAAATCTGGATCTGTTGATCCCCACCAATTAAACCGTGCATCGATGTTGAAAATTTTCCCGCTCTGGTAAAGCCTCGTCGTAGCAAACTCGTAGGGTGACAATGGGTTTTCTAAACAATTTTGGCTGAGAGTAATTTGCCCATAATTGAACAAAATGATGGATTTTCTTGTGATATATTCGTGGAGAAATAGGCTATTCCAACCGACCGTATTGTTAATCAGAACGTTACGTGCAAAAGTTGAGTTTCTCCCAGAGGTTGACTCACCGATGTAAAGTTGTAGCATGCTTTTTTGCGCGAGATTACTTTGCCATGTATTCTGCGAAATCGTCATGATGGTGTCGAGGCTGAGGGCCTTGATATCGACGATGTTTTCAGCTGTATTATTCAGGAACTCATTTTGAAACATAGTTAATGGTTTGCTTTTTGAGTTATAATAGCTTGATTGACCAAAATCTAAATTGAACATGCTATATCGAGCATAATTGTTCTGCCACTTGTTCTGGAAAATTGATAGCCTACACCACCTGTATGAAGATTGCATTCCGATAAGTTTTAGGCCAGTGTTATTCAGAAAAGTGCTATTACTGAGTTCAAAAGTAAACATTGGAGGATTTGGAAAATTTACAATGTCCTGGAAATTATCTCGAAAAACGTTCCCGGAAATCTTGTAATCAGCATAAATTTTGAGGGATGATTGTATCAATGCATATCTGTTGCTACTGTTTATGTTATCATCTTTTGGATTGCCATTTCCATCAAATGTGTTGTTGAGCAATCGAATAATTGACATTTCACCAGATATAAGAATTGAGCTATACGATACATTTTGGATATTAGAATCTCTCATTTCAAAAATATTTTGAAAAGCATTATTGAAAACCATGGCATTTTGTGAAAACCCTCTTAACACTGCTCCAGAAATGGTGATTTCCGTCCCTGTTGACAAAGCTGAAATTATAAAAAGTCACGAACGTAGAATAAATGTTTAGAATATAATTTTAGTATTCTTCTACACTCACTAAACGCTGATTGTTTCTTCCTGGCTATCGTTAAAACAATTTGGGTTAAGCAGCAACAATATTACTACGTTGTAGAGAAATAAAATGCTTCAAAAATAGATTTAAGAACGTATTAGCTCAATGTAATTCTTGAAATCCGGCTTATATTTTTTATGTTTTGTTGTTTGTTTTCTTTTTTTTATTTTTGTAAACTAGGAACCCTTTAAAAATCACGTCTTTCTGCGAAAAAGCATCAATGAAAAATAAGGTGTATTTGTTAAATATACAGATTTACTAACACTCTATAATAAGCTCTTGTAGAAGTATCATAAAATAATAATAGTTCTTACCAGGTCGGCTAACAATATACAACATTGCACTCCCATAGAAACTTGTTTCCACAGTTATTTTATTTCCGGATGAACGTGCATAATTGTTATCACACCAGCTTGTTGAATTTACGTTGACTAAAAGGTCTGATTCGTTTCGATGAAGAATACGCAGATTTCCACGACTCAGCACTTTAACATAGATATGGAAAACATGACCGGTTTTAGTTGTAAAAACCTAGAGCAATAAAAACAAATAGTTAAAGGCACAGCGTCAGGTACTAAATTACCGCTTGATTAATGGTTTCATTGTGTGCAGGAATATTCATACAACGTTAGAATAGTAAGTCATTAGTGCATTTTCTTACGAATAATTTAGTCCGCGTTCTCACGTGTGTTATATTCGCGATCATTTTAATCACGTGAACTTTAATTTGTCCACGAAGTTTTTCAAGTTTCCGTCATGGTGACACTGTGCCTTTAAGGATACAGCTTCAATTTTAGAATATTGCCGTCATTGTTTAATATTCGTTTGGTGGGCGTAGAAAGTGAAACAATACGTTATTTATCGTTTTAAAGCTCGCATTTTGTTCCATAACAATAAAATGTTTTCATTATCGAGACAAAGCTTGAATATGTGGTTAAACTATTGCAAAAAATAAAGCCAACTTTAACGATTTATTTAATAAGATAAATCAAAGACTCGACTTGTGTTTGATCTAACATCAAAACACTTTGAAGTTGGTTAAATTCAACACACTTCTCGACATTAGACACTAGATTGGACGAATCAAAGCAAATCAAGCAATAACGGAATGTTTTTTTAAGCTGTGCGCGAGAATTTTTCGACTTAAGGTGGCTCCCTACGGTCATTTTAAGAAGGGACTGGTAACGAGTATTTTGTCGGCAGATGCGTAAATACCGACTTTGTCGAGTTGATATTCTGTCACGCCAGCAGCCGTTTACTTTGGTAAAATTATGCGTAAAGCCGAAGTAGAAAAATCTTAAACATACTTAGTTTTTTAAAAATTTCATAAGACAGAACTTTTTTTATTCTATTGTGAGTTTATAGCGAAGAATTTGTCTTGACAACTTTCCCTAATATTTTGAAGTAGTTTTCTATGCAGAAAAATCTGACCAGATGACAATTTTTAGAAATTTCAACTGAAGAAAACTGGAGATATGCGTCTATAAATTAATAGACGACAACCGTCAAAATTTTATAGATTTCAAACGCCATTATTGCCATAGTAATAGCAGATAATAGCACTATTCAACAAATACTTTATAAGTGTGGTTTTCCTTTTGTATTTCAGTATACAGAATAGTTATATAATAGTTATTTTTAGACAGCAATAACCATAGACTATATGACTGAACGTAACAAGCAATGAAAAAACTAAAACTTTAGGGAGCCACCTTAAACAACACGTGCCCTACAAAGCCTCTCCCACTCTTAAGTCCATTCATTAACGTGCCTATGAAAGGAAAATTAAGTTTGTCTTATTTGAAAAAACACTTAAAATTATAGAGTAACATCTTTTGCAGCTTTTCGTTTCCTTGCTTCGTGTTGAGATACTTTAGTTTGTTTGATATGAGCTCTCATAAATGGGCTATCGGAGAAGGTTAAATATCTTTTCTATTATCAAACCAAATTAATTCGAAGGAAGCATGTGGATGTGTTTCGACCACCAGGCTTGGACTGGCCTATGTGCCGTTGTGCCAATCGCACAGGCGCCTTTAGAATACCTCAACTACGCCCTATGAACAAAATTTGCTAAACTGAGAAATAAAATAATATGGCTGCCCACTGCATGTAGTTTGTTACTGAATAATACTACTTTAACTCTTAAATTCATGTTGTGTATACCGTATGGTAGCAAGAGGTAGACAGGAGAGTTGCTGTTCCGTAAGATATATTTTATTCCCGCAAATGGTAAGCCTGTAAGCCACTTTCGTGTCTTTTTCATATACAGTTTCTGTAAATTAATCATTCCTAGAGGAACAATGACAACAACAATCACCAATTTTGAAATCTTTCTATTTACAGAGGGTTGTGGGTGAATTTGTCAGTAATCCACCTTAGTAGGCCAATGCCATTATTTCTTAATTTCTTTTTTTAACTGCGCCCCTCTCCCTAATGGCAAGGCCCCTAAAACGAAGCCAGTCCGACTCTGTCTCCCACAAGACTAAACATGTAGATCTTCAAGTTATTATTATATTTGATAATAGCAAACATATGTAACTTTTTCGGTAACTCGTTATGCACGAGTGACGTAATGTTTAATATGCATATCAAACAAACTGAAATATCTCAACAACGAAGCAAAGAAAATGAAAAACTGCAAAATATGTTACTCTACCATTTTAAGTGTTCTTTCAAATAGGACAAACTTAATTTTCGTTTCATGGGCATTTTAATAAAACCTTTCTCAACGTGGTTACAAAAATATGTTGCAGCTTCGATAAGCTATCTTTTAGTTTTGCAATCCCCGAGCCCGGGCGTAGGGCCGAAGGCCCGGAGCCCGGTGACGGTGCTAATCTCGACATGCGTAGAGTCCATTTTACACGCGTGGAGAAAAAGCGAGGGAGACGTAATCTCGAAAATAGTTTATATATATATGGTACGGTGTCACGCGGCAAGAATTGTTGGATACTGGTGACTAGCGATGGAGAAAACTAAATCTGTCAGTATTATTTTTGCTTTCGTTTATTACGAAATGGAGCCTGCTCTACTTAAATTAAAAGAGAACAACGAAGAAAAGGATACAAACAGTCGGTTTAATATATCTCGAAGCGAAACCAGAGGACCTGAAGAAACCAAACGCGTATTGTAAACAAAACCTCGATCTGAATTGCAGTGTTTGTGGTCACTCAGTGGTCTCAAAATCATTCAAGTTTATAACGGTAGTGGATTTGTATTTTGTCCTTATGTCCTAAAACAATATACAGCTTCACGAATTCGTGCTTTCCCTTTGCTCGTCCAAATTAACCATCAGTCAGCTAAACTAAAGCTAACTTAAAACACTATCTTAGGCTTATATCACGCTTATATTAACCGTGGTGGACGCGGCTTCGTCGGTTTTCTTGGCTGTGATTCCAAATTTTCGACTGAAACGTTGTCTGTTTAATACTTCTTTCTGGAATCCGAATCTACTGAATTGTTTTTATCTCAGACTCTATTATAAGTGTAATTTTTGAACTGTCAACTTTTAATTCTGCCTTTGCAAAATGTACATGCATAGAGAAGCTATTTAAAGGCTTGCTAGAAATAATCCCTTTTGAAACCTCCTAAAAACAATATATTTTTTACAACCAGAATTTAATAATGAAATCTAAGTTTTGCTTTGATATGTTCAACTTTCATTAAATGATTTAAATCAATTTTGTCATCCTATCGACCTATCCATAAATTATATAATTTAATATCCCAAGGATTTAATATCATTTGTTTTTATATTTGTTTGTTTTTATATTGGCTGTATAATCAGGAGTGCTTATTTTAATCAGGTGTTTTTGTTTCAAAAAAGCATGTAAAAGCGGGCGAGGGGTTGTTGCATTCATGTATTTCTAGCAAGTAATTATATACATACATGTCTGCACTGCCGATAATAATAATAATGAAGGTCTACTTGTACTGGCGATGTAACATGTGTTGTGCTGCCACAAACGTTGATTTGTTTCATTGCAGTCCGAAGAACATTTTCTATGATAATCCCAGTGATGCCTGTTTGTAATAGTATCCCTTCCGCTTTAACTTCACTAGTTTGAGTCTTTTTGAGAATCATTCCATAACAACCGTCCACAATATCAATATCCTTGAAATTATAAACTGTTGTAAAAAGATTGTATAGGTAGATGCCCGTCTTGCACTTGTAAATGCGAGTTCCTTGTATGTAAAATGATGCCATGCTAGCTTTGTTTTTTGACACAGAATGCTGCCATGACTCATCAACTGTAAACCTCTGTACTTTAATTCCAAAATTGCATTCAGTTATATCAATATCTTCAAGCTTGATAGCATCGTAGCTTTGGTTGAACATGCCAATGGCTAAGTGGCAGCCGTAGACTTTTATCCTGCTTAAGCGAAATGTGTTAACAGCGCCATTCCTTTCAAACCGATTTGACGTCAAATTACCTGCCGCTGAGTCTATTGCGTCAATTCCATATGAGCAATTTTGAATAACTATATCGTTTAACACAATATGACGCGAGTCGTGGATCTCTATTGCTTTGAAAAACCTTGAGATCGTTACGTTTTCCATATATGGGCACAGTTTGTCACAGACAATTGCGGTTTCAGAAGATGAGTTCAACATCCAATGCTGTTTGTCTTCATTAATTTTCACATTTACTAAAGACGATTCTTGTTTTGTTGTGCGAGGGCGCCTAGCAAATTGTATAGTTGGCGTTTTTCTTGCTAAAAGAATTACTCCCGTGCATACCAAACCTACATCTCGCCAATGCCCTGAAACGGAAAAAGAACGGGTATTTAAGTGAATATATACAAAATAAATGCCTTTTTTGTCACTGCAAATTAAGAATAGAGAATAGCGAACAAGCTGAATATAAACGCCAATAGCAATATCAATAACCTTCCGAAGTATTTCCAGATCGATTACATTTAATTAGATACGCAATTGCGTACATGCGGATACTGGTATTTGGCTAACATGACTGAAAAGTGTAAATTGTATGTTGCAAACACATTAACTCTTTCTTGTCCGAAGTGGCCTTTAGTATTTTATTCTGGATAACGCCAGACGATTTTATTCACCTCTGGGGAAGCCCCCGGACAGGAATGAGTTAATGTACTGAATATATACAACTTATTATTGTAAACATATGATGGTGATTGTAAGATGCGTTTGGAAAGATCTGCAAGAAACTGAATACTTCACTGAGCTGAGTGCTTTTGGAGGCATAATGACCAAATTAGATAGACTAAAACTTCAGCATGAATTTACAAACAATCACTTTAAAGTAATGCAATTGTAAATTTGATGGGGGAAACTGTAGCTTATTTAAACCGCCATCGCTCCAAGGCTGGCTCAAATTTTCAGCCCACTAACTGCAGTAAAACTTTAAACTTGGTTTATGCCAGCTCAGACTGAAATTACTTCTTCACATCAACTAAACTATATCAAATGCACAAGTCTATTTTACACCATGCCTTTAAATTCTGACATATTGCTCCAGCGACACAGCTCACTCTCGTTATCACATTTAACCGCTAAACTATATAATAAATAAATAACTAAATAATAAACTTTATTTCAGTGTCTAGATTCTTCAGCATTGACAGCTAATTGGGGACACTATTTACCTAAATTAGTTACATAAAATTTTCCATATAAACTAAATAAATAAATAATAGATACAGATAATAATCTAACAGCAGCTAACATAATTAAGTACTACCGAGATCACAGCAATTACAATTATTTTTCAACAAACTGTCAATATCTACTTTGCGAATGGTACTCCTAAATACAGCAAGGCTAGGAGAGCTTTTAATGTCACTACTCAGCCTTGACCATAAAACCGGTCCTAAATATCGCAACGAGTGCTTGCCACATCTGATGGTATTAAATCTTGGTATGTCAAAATCGCTGTTTCTTAATGAATAGCGTACTTTTTCGACATTGAAAATATCAGCTACACTTCTGGGTGCCAATTGATTTTTACAATTGAACTTTATACGTGTATATAGCAATATCTTGTAATCTCCTATTCTGTAACGATGGTAACCTTGCTCGCTCAAGGAGCGCTTGGAAGTTATTTGTAAATTATGTACAGCATTGTACATTAAGCAAGTTACTTGTTATTATTAAATAGTCAATTGTTTACTGTCTATTTTAATTTACTGTCGATTTTAATACAGTACAGTTTGAGCACAGCTAAGCACCAAGGCTTTGTTTTGGGTTTGATTTGATCTTTGCTATGCAAATTTTGTGAGTATCATCACACCGCACACACTGACATATGGAGTCTGATGAAATTATTGATTAGAAACACTCAGACTGACAAACACAGCGCTGACAGTGCGAGAACTGAGTGAACTTGCAATTATAACAGTTTACAGTTTATACATGCAAGTAGTAATAGACCCCACTATAGACCCCAAAGGGATGCCGCCTCATTAAATATTCAACTTATTATTTATTCATTCTCCTTTGTGACGTTCTAACCCTAATCTCATTATGCATACGTCATTATTTCTCATGTTCCTTTGGGACATAGTAACCCTAACTT
The DNA here is from genome assembly GCA_964035015.1 of Corallium rubrum. Taxonomy (NCBI): domain Eukaryota; kingdom Metazoa; phylum Cnidaria; class Anthozoa; order Scleralcyonacea; family Coralliidae; genus Corallium; species Corallium rubrum. The sequence goes on along the minus strand of OZ036000.1, from coordinate 15,008,370 downwards.
TCCCCCCTAGCCCTAGCTGTTACTTAACCCCCCTGGTATTCACTACGTCATACCGACTTATTATTTATTCATTCTCAGACTCCTTTGGGACGTAGTAACCCTAACTTTCCCCCCTAACCCTAGATGTTACTTTAACCCCCCGTCATTCCCGATAGCTCTCCGACTGATTTCCGAAGTTACGTAAAAGGCACTGGACTTATCTCTTTATAACTAATAGAAACCAACTTTCATTTAAACCCTTAACCCTACTTATAGCCAACACTTGTGGGACACGTAGACGTACAGAGCATGCGTACAATAAACTTTAACAAAATAGACGTTCTTTACAAGGAACTAAAGAGAAATTGATAGAGGCACTTTATATTTTTTTATCTGAAACCTTGTCTCGATGAGTATAGAGAGTTTTGAGCAGCCTAAAGGTCTGAATTGGCAGAGCTCGTATAGACTCAGATTAATAGCATACATGAATATTATAGCAGTTTGGAACTTAAACGGCCAAACAGTTCTTTACCCATTTACTTGGACATATGTGCCGAATTGTCGCTTATTTGGCTTTAGTTTATAAAGTAAACGATGCCTTGAATGAAGAAACCGTTCGGCAAGATGTTCGAAAGACATTGAAACACTTTGTTCAGATAAACGGCTGACTCGGCTATTTTATTAACGTCGTCAAGCATCTTGTTAATGTTGCTACGGCTGATATTTGCGTATTTATCCTGAGTGCACGTGCAGGAGACAAAAGAAAAACTCATTAGGGGCAATTAAGAGCATTAAGCGCTTAGGCAGGTCTAGGCGAGAAAGTCATTAGCGTGTACTTTTGCATAAGACAGAATGCACAACAATCGGTTTAAAATATTTATTTACACAAAAAACTCTTGATTATTTAGTGATCTATCGGTAACACTAGCATATGGGCATACAGTACATCTTATAATCCGAAGGCATGGATCATGAGTCTTGAATTCTGTACCACAAACATTACATATCAGATTTCGAATAACGCATTTGTTAAAATATTTCCACAAACACTTAGGACACTCAATTACATGTGTAAAGTTAACAGGATTCTGACAACGTTCGCAATCAACAGGTTCGTCAATTATAGAATTTTCTGATTCTATTTCGGTGTAATCTTTATCGTGTTCGGAATCTTCTTCGGAGGAAGTTTCTTCGTTTTCGCTCTCTGATTCTGTTTCTTCTTCTGCCTGCGCCAACATTGTCAGCACTCGAACATTTTCGATAAGGTTTTTGTCAATGTTAATGTCGGCGAGTCCTTTTACAAATACATTTAGACCAGCTGGTTCGGGAATTCCTGAGAAGTAAGGTGATACGCAGTATTCTACCAATTCGGCTATTTTTGTGTTTGGTATAGTTCTTCCTTGATACACAATTTCTCTTTTGGGATTCCATGTTAAGTTGACATAGGACGCGAGTAAACTATTCAGCAAAGAAGACGCTGTCGCTTCATCCACTCCGTAGTCAAAGTGTGACAGTATTTCTTTAACACGAAAATCATCATGTAATCTTTCTCCCATCGTGTTCAGGGTTCGAATGAGGGTCTTTACAAAATATCGTTCTTTTATATTAGTTCTGCGAGTCCTTCTAAAACAGGACCAAGTAAGACATCAAGAAATCCTGCACCTTTTTGAATCAATATCTCCTTTTTTCTCATAAAACTACTTCGGGGACTAGCCAAAGTTGATATGTCGTCGCTATAAGGCTTAACGTCTTCAAGCAAAGCAGGTGATAATTGATATTGCATTGACCAAAAGTTCAACATACAATCACAAATGCATCGAATTTGCTCGGGGCTTGCAGTCTCCAACAGAGCTCGCTGTTGAATAGGTTCACTTGTACATAAAAGTTCAAGAAACGGTTTGTGCTTTTTGATCAACATCTCTATTTGACAGTCAGTGTCTAAATGAGGAAAACGCTACCAAAACACACATTTTAAGAGGAGGAGGGGGAGCTAGGAGCTGGGGGCTCGGAGCCAGGAGACGGGGGTTCGGAGCCAGGAGCCGGGGGCTCGGAGCCAGGAGCCAAGGGCTCGGAGCCAGGAGCCGGGGGGCTCGGAGCCATGAGCCGGGGCCTCGGAGCCGGGAGCCGATGGCTCGGAGCCAGGAGCCAAGGGCTCGGAGCTAGGAGCCGAGGGCTCCGAGCCAGGAGCCGGGGGCTCGGAGCCAGGAGCCGGCGGCTCGGAGCCAGGAGCCGGGGGGGCTCGGAGCCAGGAGCCAAGGGCTCGGAGCCAGGAGCCGGGGGCTCGGAGCTAGGAGCTGGGGGCTCGGAGCCAGGAGACGGGGGTTCGGAGCCAGGAGCCGGGGGCTCGGAGCCAGGAGCCAAGGGCTCGGAGCCAGGAGCCGGGGGGCTCGGAGCCATGAGCCGGGGCCTCGGAGCCGGGAGCCGATGGCTCGGAGCCAGGAGCCAAGGGCTCGGAGCCAGGAGCCGAGGGATCGGAGCCAGGAGCCGGGGGCTCGGAGCCAGGAGCCGGCGGCTCCGAACCCCCGTCTCCTGGCTCCGAGCCCCCAGCTCCTAGCTCCGAGCCCCCGGCTCCAGGCTCCGAGCCCTTGGCTCCTGGCTCCGAGCCCCCCCCCCCGGCTCCTGGGTCCGAGCCGCCGGCTCCTGGCTCCGAGCCCCCAGCTCCTAGCTCCGCCTCCTCCTCTTAAAATGTGTGTTTTGGTAGCGTTTTCCTCATTTAGACACTGACTGTCAAATAGAGATGTTGATCAAAAAGCACAAACCGTTTCTTGAACTTTTATGTACAAGTGAACCTATTCAACAGCGAGCTCTGTTGGAGACTGCAAGCCCCGAGCAAATTAGATGCATTTGTGATTGTATGTTGAACTTTTGGTCAATGCAATATCAATTATCACCTGCTTTGCTTGAAGACGTTAAGCCTTATAGCGACGACATATCAACTTTGGCTAGTCCCCGAAGTAGTTTTATGAGAAAAAAGGAGATATTGATTCAAAAAGGTGCAGGATTTCTTGATGTCTTACTTGGTCCTGTTTTAGAAGGACTCGCAGAACTAATATAAAAGAACGATATTTTGTAAAGACCCTCATTCGAACCCTGAACACGATGGGAGAAAGATTACATGATGATTTTCGTGTTAAAGAAATACTGTCACACTTTGACTACGGAGTGGATGAAGCGACAGCGTCTTCTTTGCTGAATAGTTTACTCGCGTCCTATGTCAACTTAACATGGAATCCCAAAGGAGAAATTGTGTATCAAGGAAGAACTATACCAAACACAAAAATAGCCGAATTGGTAGAATACTGCGTATCACCTTACTTCTCAGGAATTCCCGAACCAGCTGGTCTAAATGTATTTGTAAAAGGACTCGCCGACATTAACATTGACAAAAACCTTATCGAAAATGTTCGAGTGCTGACAATGTTGGCGCAGGCAGAAGAAGAAACAGAATCAGAGAGCGAAAACGAAGAAACTTCCTCCGAAGAAGATTCCGAACACGATAAAGATTACACCGAAATAGAATCAGAAAATTCTATAATTGACGAACCTGTTGATTGCGAACGTTGTCAGAATCCTGTTAACTTTACACATGTAATTGAGTGTCCTAAGTGTTTGTGGAAATATTTTAACAAATGCGTTATTCGAAATCTGATATGTAATGTTTGTGGTACAGAATTCAAGACTCATGATCCATGCCTTCGGATTATAAGATGTACTGTATGCCCATATGCTAGTGTTACCGATAGATCACTAAATAATCAAGAGTTTTTTGTGTAAATAAATATTTTAAACCGATTGTTGTGCATTCTGTCTTATGCAAAAGTACACGCTAATGACTTTCTCGCCTAGACCTGCCTAAGCGCTTAATGCTCTTAATTGCCCCTAATGAGTTTTTCTTTTGTCTCCTGCACGTGCACTCAGGATAAATACGCAAATATCAGCCGTAGCAACATTAACAAGATGCTTGACGACGTTAATAAAATAGCCGAGTCAGCCGTTTATCTGAACAAAGTGTTTCAATGTCTTTCGAACATCTTGCCGAACGGTTTCTTCATTCAAGGCATCGTTTACTTTATAAACTAAAGCCAAATAAGCGACAATTCGGCACATATGTCCAAGTAAATGGGTAAAGAACTGTTTGGCCGTTTAAGTTCCAAACTGCTATAATATTCATGTATGCTATTAATCTGAGTCTATACGAGCTCTGCCAATTCAGACCTTTAGGCTGCTCAAAACTCTCTATACTCATCGAGACAAGGTTTCAGATAAAAAAATATAAAGTGCCTCTATCAATTTCTCTTTAGTTCCTTGTAAAGAACGTCTATTTTGTTAAAGTTTATTGTACGCATGCTCTGTACGTCTACGTGTCCCACAAGTGTTGGCTATAAGTAGGGTTAAGGGTTTAAATGAAAGTTGGTTTCTATTAGTTATAAAGAGATAAGTCCAGTGCCTTTTACGTAACTTCGGAAATCAGTCGGAGAGCTATCGGGAATGACGGGGGGTTAAAGTAACATCTAGGGTTAGGGGGGAAAGTTAGGGTTACTACGTCCCAAAGGAGTCTGAGAATGAATAAATAATAAGTCGGTATGACGTAGTGAATACCAGGGGGGTTAAGTAACAGCTAGGGCTAGGGGGGAAAGTTAGGGTTACTATGTCCCAAAGGAACATGAGAAATAATGACGTATGCATAATGAGATTAGGGTTAGAACGTCACAAAGGAGAATGAATAAATAATAAGTTGAATATTTAATGAGGCGGCATCCCTTTGGGGTCTATAGTGGGGTCTATTACTACTCATGCACACCTAGAAACAAGAAAAACTACGTCAATGCTTGGAAATAAATAAAAATTCTGTATATACAATATACAATAATAATAGTTGAGCCAAATTATAAGCTGTCTCTTATTTTTAATCTAACAATATATCCAACGTCGAAGAAAGGCAAATACTTCCTAATGCTAAGTTAAATCTTACTAGTTAAACCCTATGTTAAATCTCACCATCAACGTAAATATTCGAAATCTATATTCATGTATACGTTTTCTTACCTTCTATATGAATTTTATCGTCCTTGAAAAGGTCTTTATAATTGCTTTCCAGAGTTATAAAGATTTAAAGTTGTCAAAATGAAGAAAAAATACGGCACAAACAAATTGCTGATTCAGCACAAATTGTGGCGTCATGTGGTTTGCATGTTTATTTGGTGAATGATTAAATGAACTGTAGCTCAGTTACCATGTGTCAGAATCAAGCGAACCTTTGCACACGTATAGTGAAAGATGAAACACAGTTGATAATATCACCAATTTTGTTTTCAAGGTAACACTGTTGTACCCAGGCCCCTTGCACGGATTTTATAAAACACCATGTATTTATCTCTGTGGGCATAATTTTCAAATTATTATAGTATTACTTTAGGCATGCATACGTATGACAAGCACATGTCTGATATTATTTTTTCTTTATCAGGACAGAGAAGATGGTTTATATATAAAATCCGGGCAAGGGGCCTGGGTACAACAGTGTTACCTTGACCATGATAACAAAATTGGTGACATATATTATCAACTGTATTTCATCTTGCACTAAATGTGTGCAAAGGTTCATTTGATTCTGACACATAGTAACTGAGGTATAGTTCATTTAATCATTCACCAAATTAACATGCAAACCACATGACGTCACAATTTGTGCTGAAAGAGCGATTTGTTTGTGCCATATCGACATCTTTAAATCTTTATAACTCGGAACTATAAAATATTTCAAGGAACGGTAAACTGCATAGGCACTTTAAAGCGTTGAACAACAGTAACACTTGTGTCTCGATGACCACTGTTCAACACACCAGGCGCAGAATAAGGATTAAGCAGAAGTCCGACTCGTGAAAAAAAGTGTCCCATTATTTTTATGCCCATGTGCCAGTCGGCCATTTTGAAAGTAAGTGCCCACGGAAAATTAGCCTTATCGTCCTTGCGACCCTCGGGCTCCTGTATTCAATTACTCTTGGCCGTCTTGTGACCTTTTAGTTAACTTCATATTGTTATATATTATGTTTAAGTATGTTTCTCTAGCATAAAATGATAAGAAGGGTAAAAACCAAGCTTTCGGACTATGCGTCGATCGTCAGGGTAAAATGTTCAAACGAGCTTCAATCTCTGTTAAAATGCTATTTACATATGCAACTTATAAAACTTATAAAATATAACTACAAAGTATTAATTAATTAAAACTACTACAATTGATCAACAATGCTTAAAAGCTATTCCTAATGAGTGGTTTATATTATACTTCAGGGAGTGTTCTTCCATTATCTCTGTTTGAAATACCATTTCTCGCCTTTTCAATAAGCCATGTTTCCTTCATTTCCTTTGTGACCATGTGTTTTCTTTACATACAATCTTTACATCCTCCCATCCCACCGAGACCGAGTGTTCATTATCTCCTTGCCAATCGCACACACCTGTGATGTTCACTCTTTCGTGTCCCCTAAGCACGTCCCGTCCCTCCGATATACTCCACATGCAAGGAAGGGGACACGAAAGAGTGAACATCACAGGTGTGTGCGATTGGCAAGGACTTGCAGTTCGGCGTTAGCAAAACACTCGGTGGCATGGGGAGGATGTAAAGATTGTATGTAAAGGAAAAGATGACACAAAGGAAATGGAAGGAAGCATGGCTTATTGAAAAGGCGATAAATGGTATTTGAAAAAGAGACAATGGAAGAACACTCCCTGAAGTATATAAACCACTCATTAGGAAGAGCTTTTAAACATTGTTGATCAATTTTAGTAGTTTTAATTAATTAATCCTTTGTATATATAGTTATATTTTATAAGTTTGATAATTTGCATATGTAAATAGTATTTTAACCATTTTACCCTGTCGATGGACGCATAGTCCGAATGCTTGATTTTTACCCCTTTTATCATTTTATGTTGGAGAAACATACTCGTACAATAAAGAAATAACTAAATACATCAAATTCAGAAACGTCAATGACAACTTTCAGAACAAGTTAAAGGCTGACATTAGAAAATCAACTCGTCAAACAAAATGTTGATATTCGCTGACAAATCAAGGAACCTCTACGAACTTGACGAGGACTTGCACAACAAACCGCTAAGAGAAAACATCATTAAAACCTGCAGAAAGGTAGACAACCACTCCGTAGACCTTGTTAACCAGGAGTTAAAGACCTTCGCGAGCAATTTGAATTTAAGTGAAAGAATCGAAGAAACGATGGAAAAGCAAGCCTTTATTACCTTAAAGTGCCTATGCAACGAAATTTCACCCGAGTTTTTTGCGGATACTATTTGTTAAACCATATCCGCTTGTCATGAGCACGGTTGTATCTGACGATGGTTAACACGTCATGACGTCACAAAGTGCCGCTTTAATACATGGATCGCGAATGTCGACTGCGCATCAGAATGACGCGTTCTGAGTCGGGATAAAACTTATTTCAATTTATAACATTATATAGGCTGAGGAATTCAGTACAATGAGTTCAGAAATGTAAATGAAAATGCAAATAAAAACTGCAGCTTTAACCTGATGTTATAAAGTTAATTAAGTTTTATCCCGACTCAGAACGCGTCATTCTGATGCGCAGTCGAGATTCGCGATCCATGTATAATCTTCACACTTCCGAGGCCTTATTCGTAATCGTATTCACGAACGTTGTACGAACGCTGACGAAGGCAAGCCGTATTGCGCTTCAGCGAATGTGATATATTATCCCCAAGCCCGGGTGGGCTAACATTTGTTCTCAAGCTTTTATACTCAGAGTATAAAATGAGTATCATTGACGGGATTCGAACCCGCGACCTTCTGATTTCTAGACAGACGCACTGTCGACTGAGCTACGGGTGGTGTGTGCTGTTAGGGCGCTGCCTCTCGCCGCTGTAGTTACTTAAGTCCAGTTAGTACTTAGATGGGTGACCGTCTGGGAATAATCCCGTTATCGAACTTGAGTTTCACGTGAGTAGAGTTTAGTTGGGCTCTCCTGTGCTTCGAGGGTTTTTCGCAGTGTTCTGAGGTTTTCCTCCCTCCGTAAAATCAACACTTAGGTCTTAGATTATGTCGTTCACTTTAAATGAGCCTCTGGCTCGGATGATTGGGTAACCACATCCTGTGTTTAACGACGTTAAATAAATCATTACTCATTACTGGGACTCAGACGGTAATGAGAAGGATAAATCGCGATCTGGTTCGTTTTTCATGACATGGGAACTTCATACTCAAAGTCACAAACACGTCGGTAGCCTTGCTGTAATGTTAGTTGAAGGTGTAGCTTGGTGTAATGTGAGTAAAATTTGTTCTCAAGCTTTTATACTCCGAGAAATGTGGGTTCGAATCCCGTCAGGGATACTCAGACATTTTTCTGAGTATAAAAGCTTGAGAACAAATTTTACTCAATTACACCAAGCTACAATTTCAACAAATATTACAACAAGACTACTGACGTGTTTGTGACTTCGAGTATGAAGTTCGCATGCCATGAAAAACGAACCAGATCGCGATTTATCCTTCTCACTACCGTCTGAGTCCCAGTAGCTCAGTCGGCAGAGCGTCTGTCTAGAAATCAGAAGGTCGCGGGTTCGAATCCCATCAGGGATACTCAGACATTCAGTAGCTCAGTCGGCAGAGCGTCTGTCTAGAAATCAGAAGGTCGCGGGTTCGAATCCCATCAGGGATACTCAGACATTTTTCTGAGTATAAAAGATTTAGAACAAATTTTACTCACATTACACCAAGCTACAATTTCAACTGGTATATATATATATATATATTTGTGAAATTCATTAATAATTCATGAGTTTTGCAGCCAATCCAATTTCAGAAATTACGTCACATGTATACCCCTGTAAACCCCATACAAACCACTAGTGCTTGTAACTAATTAGCATCTCAATATGATTATCCCAAAGGGATTTTTACTATTTATTCATTTCACAAGTGTTTACAACACTCGCGTCCTTGTTGTATAATAGAGAGCTTAAGCATACAGGCGTTTTAGAGCCACGGACGGCGATTGAATTCAATAGCATTTTGCATTCAAAACAATGATAATGAGCAATTTAAAATTCCAAGAGCAAAGAGAACGCCGTCGTCGTTCTACAGAAGACGCCATTGAGAGCATTTTAACGTTCTTGAGACGACGGGAACTTCTAGAACGTTGAGGCCTGTCATCGTTGTTTTACAACAATGAGACATGCTTTTAAAGTAGACTGAAACTTGTATTTTGAAGGGGATAATTTTTTTACATTACAATATAAAATAAAGGATCTGTATTTTTATATAAAGATGAAATTTATGCTTATGAGATAACAGCCTAGATATGTGATTATTCATAGCCTTTGTTTTGGGTAAAAAAGTCTTTTCAAAGAATACGCGGTTCAGTAGTTCTGTATTGTATTCCTGCTCTTCCGGTCACCGTCCGTGTCTCAAAAACGCCTAGTATGCTTAAGCTCTCTAATTCAATACAACACGGCCGCTCGTGTTGTAAACATTACATATATATATATATATATATATATATATATATATATATATATATATATATATATATATATATATATATATATATGTGTATATACGAAAGATATTAAAATTGCAGCCAGGAAGATTCATAACAAAGGTTTTTTTAATGTGTTTACGCTGACTATTAAAAAACGTATAACAACGTTTATCAAAATGACAAGTAGACGTTTCGGTCAAAAAACTTAGACCTTCGTCGTTTAAAAATGTTAAGAAGCAATAACAGCTTTATATATACCAGTTCAAAAATTATGTAAATCAATGTTCTAAGAAAGTGACATGTAAATGTTAGGTATGTCCATATGATCATTGCCTGCATTCGAGTTCCTTTGGGAGTGCCATGCTTCTAAAAATAATCTTTTATGATAATTTGCCGCTCTGTCGATGATTGTTGTATTGTCAAAGTCCATGTTATGTTTCTGCTTATTTGCATGTTGTGATATTTTTGAATTCTTGTCCTGATTGTTTAATGCTCTTCTGTGTTCTTTAACTCTTGTGCGTAACACTCGATCAGTTTGTCCGATGTAAACAAACTTACAATCCAAGCAATTTATCTTGTAGGATATAACTCCTTTCATTTGCTAAGTTTGAAGTTTGTCTTTGGGCTTTGGAAAACGTTTGCTAATGGTATTAATTGGTTTATATCCTACCTTCACATTCTCGCGTCGTAAGACCTTGATGATTCTTTCGGAAATACCTTTAACATATGGTAACAAAACGAAGCTGGATGAAGATTTTTCGGGTATTTAATCACATCACTTGTTAAAATCATACAGATAGCCATTCTCCCTGAGCACTTTCGTGACATGTTTTTTCCCTGCGTTTCCTAGCTCTAGAGGATGGAATCTTTTTAGCTCTGTCCAAAAGTGTATTAACCGATTGTTTATGTGTGGTGGGGTGGTGAGAATTATAATCTAAATATTTGTCAGTATGAGTGCGTGGGTTTCCGATATATGTCTATTTGTGTTCGTCCCTGTTTTCTGGCGGTCACGGTGTCTAAGAAAGGAAGTTGATTGTCCTTTTCTGTTTCAATGGTAAACTGTATGTGAGGGTTGATAGAATTGACATGATGATGGAATTCCTGTATATGTTCTGTTTTAATGCATGCATGGCTGTCATCCACAAATCTAAACCACGACTTCGGAGGATTTGGGGCAGACGAAATCGCTAAATCTGCTATGTGTTCCATGACGATGTCGGCTATGGTTGCGCTTATGGGAGAACCCATGGCACATCCAAATATCTGTTTATAATATTCACCGTCGTATGTAAAGAAACTGTTCGTCAATACAAATTCGAGTAGTCTTAAAATGTTAGAGATAGAAATATCGGTCCGGTCAGTTAAACCCTTCTCTTCTTGTAAGCGGCGTTTTATAAACGTTTGATAAACGTTGTTATACGTTTTTTAATTGTCAGTGTAAACACATCAAAAACCCTTCAATATATATATATATATATATATATATATATATATATATATATAGGCAAAATTATTTCATTTCGACAATAAGAAGATTCGAATAACCACTCTTGTTTTTAAATAAATAACATTTTATTTAACACACAAACGTTTTCGCTGTTCTTAGTTGCCTGAACTGAAGAGCTAAGAACAGCGAAAACGTTTGTGTGTTAAATAAAATGTTATTTATTTAAAAACAAGAGTGGTTATTCGAATCTTCTTATTGTCGAAATGAAATAATTTTGCCTGTTTATATATATATATATATGTTTTCAAATCCACAACATGCGCAGTTCGACTAGCAGGGTACTGGTAACTAACCTGTTAAATTAACTATCGCAAGTGAAGTGCTGCCTCAACAACACGATCTCTTACCAAAATTAAGTGTATATCTTAATTGTAAAATAGGGCTCGAATTAAGACATGACCTTAATTTTAAAATAGGGCTACATTAAGACATGGCCTTAATTTATCTGTCCCACAAGCGGGATGTTAAACTTGAACACATAAAGCTAAAATTCCTAGAGGGGTGTTGTGGTCGGGGTTTGAGAGGTGGGTCATTTTTCCGGAGGGTTGTGACTAGGTTTAGGGTCCAGGGAATTGTGACTAGGTTTAGGGTCGGGGGAATTGTAACTAGCGTTAGGGTCGGGTTTTTTTGGTTAGGTTTAGGGCTACCGGGGGATTGTGGTTAGGGGTTGGGGTATGGGGGATGAGTTTTCATTTAAAATTAAGGATTATCCTTAATTCCGGAGGGTTGTGACTAGGTTTAGGGTCCAGGGAATTGTGACTAGGTTTAGGGTCGAGGGAATTGTAACTAGCTTTAGGGTCGGTTTTTTTTGGTTAGGTTTAGGGCTACCTGGGGGTTGTGGTTAGGGGTTGGGGTATGGGGGATGAGTTTTCATTTAAAATTAAGGATTATCCTTAATTCTAGGCGAGTTGAGAATTAAGGATAATCCTTAATTTTGGATGTGAGATCGACCTGGCCTTAAATGGCAGTAACAGACACAGAGTATTTACAGATCTAGTTTTAATTTTATAATTATAAGATTTAAAATTACATATTTATACTACAACTTATTTCTTGATATAATTGGCAAGGGTTTTGACAGGATACACAAGGCTTATACACTATTATAGTATAGAAATAATAAATAACCATGCCTCTTGCTCTGGGCAAGCTGTAAATGCAATTCAAAGTGTCTCGTGTTATGACAGATCTACAGCTGAAAAATTATACATCAATATAGCATCGAGTACATCAGTCTATTTTGCAGAATTTGTATAAGTAAAATAATTATGTTCCAAGATGTGGGCTAGCATTTTGGAGTTGCCCATTGTTTATAATCTCTGACTTTTGTTAGTCCTTGGTAACAATACATTACTTTCAAGATGTCTGCACATAATTATTGTGTAGTAATCCATCATTAAAACATAGTTTATTTTCTAAGAGAACATAAATACTGTATTTACTGTAGAGCAAACATGGTTATCCAGGATACACTAATACTTCTGTTGGAAGTAGATCACATCCGTAAGAGTGCTTTTAGTGAAATGATAATCCATTTCTTCTCAGGTTTCAATGTATCAGGTTTCAATGTATCTTTCTGTAATAAACTAAAACAGTACTGTGCAGATGCTGTGTATCCATATAAGTCTTTGTGTGGAAATCCATCATGTCTCCGGTGTTAATAATATTTCATCGACTGCGTGGCAAACCCAAAGCTCGACTGGACTTACCAAAATATAGAACTTTTTAAAAACCTGAAAATAGATACCTTACCTCGAAAAGACGATATTTTCTCACCGAAACTGACCAAGACAAGACTATGGGGCGCCAAGTGTTCATTTATTATTTAGCATTAATGTTGTCATTTTCCCACTGATTTGTTTGGTTATATCAAATAACCAAACTGGCTGCGATATTATGAGTTGGTTATATCAAATAACCAACACAACATGAATTGGTTATTTCAAATAACCAATTTTTCTGTCATGATTTAAATTGGTTATATCAAATACCCAACACGCCAAAACTTGGTTATTTCAAATAACCAATTTTTCTGTCATGATTTAATTTGGTTATATCAAATAACCAATTTCTTGTCATGATTTAATTTGGTTATATCAAATAACCAACACGCCATAAGTTGGTTATTTCAAATAACCAATTTTTCTGTCATGATTTAATTTGGTTATATCAAATAACCAATTTCTTGTCATGATTTAATTTGGTTATATCAAATAACCAAAATAATTTCTGAACACTCGGCACGCCAAATAACGTAAGGAACACGTGGCTTTAACTTCTCGGGGAGGGGGGGGGGGGGGGGGGGCTTGACCGCTTGGCGCCTAATTTTGGCGCGTTTCTTCGTTTTTCAACATGGCGAGCGGTTCGAACACAAGTGAGTTGGCGAGGACATTAACCGAAGCGATCGGGAGAGCGGTAACTCCAACAAACTACTCAACATTACACTGCACTATCACCATTCCCTACTACAAGACACTCACAACAAAATACAACATCATGAACAACGTATCCTTAATGACACCAATGACAAACAACTAGCTATACAATCCATCAACCGCACCCACGAAATAGGAGACCAATACACCAGACGAGTTATCACTTCCAAAATCAAAGCAACAAAACGGCTCCAACGACCACAACACAACCCATACAAGATCAACTCCAACAACCAACAACCCTCCCACAGTTCAACAAACTCACACCCCACTAGACAAGTTGACACAACACAACTCATATACACACCCACCCCTATTACCAACCGACCACGACCAACACCCCAACCCTCCCTGGCTCCACAAACTAACAACATACACCACCATCCCACACACAGCAAACTCACACCATTACTCTCTATCCAGACCACCCCACCAATACTTCCCTCCAACCCACATCCCCGTTTTACACCATCCTCCACCACCATAAGACAACACCAACGAAACACAAATACCACTCATAGCAACATAACACCAGCCATCACCTCACTAGTCGAACAAGGCATTCAGGATTCTATCCACAAACACATACGCAACCCACGCCGATAACGACCCAACATACCACTTACTACCATAAAACCTCACTTACTAAATACATAAAAGGCAAATGTAACCACTACAACAATAGATACAACAACAAACTCAAAATACAGAAACAAGTGCATAACCACCTCGTCAACAACAGTGTAGTAAACCTCTCCAATGAACCACTACCCAAATCGACTACCAACCTTTTTCCAAAGGACTTAAATTTGTTCCCACACCTAAACCTACACACTACAACACCATCTACAACTCCTTTCTCAAATATAGACGCAACATGTACACCAAGCACCTCTTTGGTAACCATCACACTACCCGACACCCCTTCAAAACTCCAACTAACTTCACCCCACCCACTCCTGACAACCCCAACTTACTTGAATACATTTCACAGGTTTACTATGACTTAAAAACCAATCACACATCACACAACCCTCCCAAACGCAACATATCTACAAATGAATGTAACTCTATCACTGAACTGATTAACAACGACAATCTCATTGTCAAACCAGCTGACAAAGGTGGTGCCATCGTCATCTGGCCAAAAATAGACTATCTCACTGAAGCCTACAAACAACTCAACAACACAAACCACTACCAGAAAATACCAAATGACCTCACACAACATATACAACAACAAATCAGAACCTTGGTCACACTTATGCACAATGACCAACTCATCGATGACACAACACGTAAATACCTCCTCCCACAAAACAACACTAACATACCAACACTTTACCTTCTTCCTAAAATACACAAACCCAACATCCCAGGTAGACCCATTATTTCAGGTTGCGGGGGTCCTACAGTAAAACTCTCACAGTATGCTGATCACCTCCTCAAACCACTTTTGAACCATATACCCTCCTACATCAAAGACACCACTGACTTCCTTAAACGCATACTCTCACTTAACAACAACAACCTACCTACTGGACTTATACTCATTACCATAGATGTCAAAAGTCTGTACACTAACATACCAAATGATGAAGGCATTAAAGTCTGCATTGATATGCTTAGAGAACACAATTATACAACTGACGCCAACATAGACCATATCACCAACACACTTTCACTTATACTGAACAATAACTTTTTCTCCTTCAACAATGACTACTACCTACAAATACATGGCACAGCCATGGGTTACCCAATGGCCCCCACTTATGCTAATATTTTCATGTCAGTCCTGGAAAATCAAATGCTCCTTAATGCACCTAATGGTCTCACTCCAATTGAATGGATAAGATTCATTGATGACGTTTTTGCTCTGTGGACCCATGGAATTGAAGCACTTTTACAATTCTTTGACTACCTCAATACATTCCACCCAACCATAACAGGTGGGAAAATTGTCTGAGCATGCGCGAAAACCGTGATATAAACAAGCTTGCGGGGGACTGGGACGGCAATATGGCGGCTTTTAAGCTGTAAATAATCCGAAGAGTTTTTTGGTAATTCTACTTCTTTTTAGATATTTTATTAAAAACGAAATACTGAATAAGAAACATACTATGTTCTACCATACAATAAAAAAGAGAAAAAAACATAATAAATAGTTTTTGGTTATAATACACATAATATTAAAGCTCAGGGAAGTACGAGTTGGCAGTTGCTCGTGTTTTATAAACTCAATAATACAATTTATAACTAGCTTGTGTCTGGCCTTTTTGGTGGTTATGTCAAAGGTTCAGTAGAAAGTGAAAAGAACAATTCACAGCAAAAATAAGGAGTTATTGTCACATCTTCATATCACTGCCAATTTAAATTACAACAGAGTCTATTACAACACATGAGTAACATTCCAACTTTTTTTAACATTAATAAGCAATAAGACTATATATAAACATTTAAACATAGGTACATGTAGCAGAATATATGTAAATTAAATAAACTTGAATCCTTTCAGTATCTTCACTCAACGTTGTTGGTCAACCTTTGCTTGAACACACTTATTTAAATCTAGCAATTTCAAAATAAGCATGTATATAAATATATACAGCATATTAAGCACTTCACTCTTTTAACTTTTTCTTTAGCCATAAATATAGCTCATATAGTATCTAAAAAGAGAAAAAGAACACAAAGATTTGCATGATAAGAATGCAATATTATTTTTGGTAGCAGTTATTCTGTTCAATATTCCAAATCCAAAATGGCGGCTTCAAGTGACTCAAATTCAAAGCGTGAAATTCAAGTGTTTACGATTTTTTGAAGGTCAGAAACTGGTACAATGTTAACAATTAGGATCAAAAGCATACTTTGAAAGACAAACAAATTGGTGGCATAGGCGAAAATGTTCATTTATTGGCTTTCGTCGCTTTTTATAGCTGTCAAAATTGTGTACCGAAAATGAGCAAACTTTAGAGTTCGCGTAGGCTTCGGAAATGCAGTTGATTCTTAAACAGACTGGTTTTAGTCATACTGCAAGAACCTGTAAGCAGTTGTAAAGTTTCATTTAGACGATTAACAAACAATATACGGTAATTCAAGCACATTTCCTAAGCCGACTGTTATCGAAATTTCCTATGGACAGGCGAAAGGGCACAAGATTCAGTTCGTTTTCGATTTTTCCGGACGTTGTCATTTATTTCAGTTGATGGAACAAAGAACTATGGATAGTTTAAGAGAATAAAATTTGGGTGGCAAAGGGCTAAATTTTTAACTATGGCTCGTTCAAAAGCACTGATTTTAACTGTGTTTAGGATATTAAGCAACTAGGCGATAAATTTGCACCGTCAAGTGGGCTTCAATATTAACAATTCACACAGTATTTTTAAAGATAAACATATGATCTAGATACTTCAACTCACCTTTTAGTAGTATTTTGCTGTTTAAACAGTTTGTCGACACAAACAAAATGGACATCGAAACGAAAAACCCTGTTTGTTGCATATTCTCCTCGAATAATCCAAGGTTTCCATAACTCCGATCATAGGAATATATGGCTCACATGAAAGTCATCACAACCAGTTTTAAATCGCCGAGGTTTCTCTTCTTCAGCGTACCAAATATTTCAGTTAACAAAACATTCAAACCTGAACGAACCTCATTTCGAACAAAAATAAAGAAACAGAGCAAATGCGCCCGCGATTTTTGGTCAGTTACGACAATTTTCCCACCTGTTCCCAACCATTAAATTTGACTATGACTACTCTGAGAAATCAGTTAACTTCCTTGACACTACTATTTACCTCAATCAAAACAATCAACTTCTTTCTGACCTCTACAGACAGGACTTTACTTCTTCACAATGACTCCTTTCACCCAACAACTTAACTTTTACCAAAATACAATCTACCTATAATGCTTACCTCTTTTGCTAGATAGGATGCCCTTAAGGCCACAGCGTAATACTCTATCTTTTCAAATTCACCTGAATAACCGCTTCAACAATCAGTTTATCTGCCCTACGGTTTTGTACTGTCCAAACTCGCCCCAGAGAACCTCTCACTAACACAATATTATCCCTACATGACCCTACGATCACCCCTAGAACCTTGACCTTCCCCACTACCCCCCCCCCCCCCCCCGAAACTCCTACGTAAACACGCGCACCTTTAGCTGCAACCTGGTAACGAATGACGCAACACACTTTACCCTGCAACAACATACGTACGCCCTCATTGCGCATTTGGAGACTAACGACAGAGGAGCACAACTCTTTTCCTTGTTACGCTTTACTACGAGCCTTGCTACAAACGAAAACGTTCCTTTCATCCTTCTCTACCCAACCCGTGATGCTGAGACGCGTTGGATCCAATAAAAAAGCAAGCAACAAGTTCGGTAAGCACTCACTTTATCTCTATTATTGTTATAGTGTTATTATTCTTGTCTAACTATTTACTTAATCACATTGACTCCCAACCCCAAATCCCTGCTGATGAGACCAATTCAGAAGGTCGAAACGTGCGTCCAGGGTTGTGTCCTAAGATCCTGATTGCACTTTACTTATACGTTACAAATCTTTTTCTTTCTCTGATGTTTTCACATGATTCTTAAGCATGATATCTACACTGCATGTCCAACAGCGGTTCCGCGTCACTTTTTCATACGCAAAATAGCCAGAGGCTAATTGCGCTTTTTATTCAAATTCCCCCCTAATCTCTCTCTCGTTTTTCAACAATACACGACGGAAACTCCTTTGTGGTTCCCATTAACTACATTTTAACCTATAAAAAAGTGCATATAAGAGAATTTTCATTTTTTTTCTAAAAATCGGCCGTATGGAGACGATTCTAACGATATATAACACTCCTTCAACGGATGAAAACTTCCCGAGATATTTGGATCTAAACATGGCGAAAATATGTTTTTTCAAAACATGGCCGGGAGAAAAGACTCTGAGTCCAAATAAGGCTGGTGACGTCAAATCGGGACAAGTTGTATTTGCGACTACAGTTGTTTAGTATACAATTAAGGACGAAATACCTTCGCGGTGTGTTGTATTCGGATGTTTCAACAAGCCAGACCCTAAAAGCGGTACAATACTTCATAGGGAAGTTTACGATGAAGCTTTAATACCAGAAGCAATAGAATGATGCCAATGTTAGGATGTTAAGTGCGAACGCAAAGATACAGTATGGCGCACTGTTTGGTCTAAGCATTTCAACTGGCCAGACGGTTTCTTCGGAAATATTGCTTTCAAGACAAGAGAAGCCCTATATCCCGTGGCTAAAAAGGGCTGATGTATATTAGAGAAACCTTAACAAACACGGACTCCAGGTAAAATAACTTTTTTAGATATTTAGAAAGAAAGAAGTGCCGCTGAAAAACCACAACCTTCCAGATCATCTGAATAAATCGAGCATGAAAATATAATGAAAACAAAACAAGCATATGTCGTTATGTCGAACATCTTGTCAGCTGCCTGCGTTGATGTCTGGTCAAGCCTTTCTCGTCTCGGATGTGTTTTATGTGTTCACAGACATAATTATTGGGCAGTATAAATGTCGCTGGCAAGTAACTTGATATTATATATACGCTTACAATTGCACACGACGTTGATTTAGGTAAACATGAAGCTGTGTAATATATAAAAGGCGAAGAGACTTGACATATTGAACGCTGTACATGTGTGGAAACAATACTTTCTTTCTTTGATTTCGTAATGTCTGATCAGGTCTTTCGCGTAGACATAGTTATTAGTCAGTAATGTCGCTGGCAAGTATCTTGATATTATATACACTTACAATCGCACACGCCGTTAATAGTTGTGTTGATATTTAATACCCGAAGAGACTCGACATATAATTCTCGCGTTACATGAACTACTGACTTTTTTCTCGAGCATTACAGCTATTTACTGTGGTTGGTATGATTAGTGTTTTCTGCGTATTCGTATCTATAGAATAAAGCTACAGTTTGGAAGATCATTAAAATTGTATTCCTGATATGCCCATAAATATTACAATTTATAAATGGCAAAAGTGTTTTACATGTCAGACCGCAAATTAGTTAAAACATAAACAGACTCTGGAAATGCCTACGGGTGAGGCTAAAGATGAATATGTTATAAAGGGCTATTAAAGCCCAATTATCCTCAGCTGTAACAGATTTACGTAAAAGCTGTAAAGAGAGAAATATCAGTGGACCCTGCGAGGAGACAAGCAGCTAACAAGGTGCTTGACAGGACGATATCAGACTGCTTGTTTTGTTTTCATTAAATATTCAAGAGTAGATATAGTTAGGGTATGGAAGATTGGGATTTTTCAGTGGTATTTGACTCTTCTTCGTACTTCCTAAATATCTAAATATCCAAAAAGTTATTATACCGAAGGTCCATATTTGTGGTAAAAATGCATCAAATTACAACATACAACGGGTTTGTTGATTTCTCACTGGGTGACGCGGATCTGCGTAACTCGGATCGCTTGCCCTGAAAGCGCTTCTTGGTCACTTGGTGGTCGTGTGTAGCAGATGCGGGAGGGTAGAACGTTACTATAATACCATCCATTTCTATACACGAGATATAGAGCTTATCTTGTACTGGAAAACTACTCTTCCAGCGAAACCGACGCTGGGAATCGACTGGCTTACACTTTGTGTGCGTTTGCGCTTAACAAGTTAACAACCCAAAGTTGGCGTCTTTCTCTTGCCTCCAATCTTAAACCTTTAGTGTAAGCCTTCCTGTGAAGTGTTATACCATTCTCTGAGTTTTTGCCATTATCTGGTTTGTTGAAACACTCGAATAAAACACCCCTGGTAGAAATCCTAATCAGGATCCTGGTAGGATCCTAACAGGATCCTAACAGGAACCTAACAGGATCCTAACAGGATCCTAACAGGATCCTAACAGGATCCTAACAGGATCCTAACAGGATCCTAAATTTTCTTAAACTAGGATCCTACTAGGATCCTGTAGGATCCTGTCAGGATCCTATAGGATCCTACAGGATCCTACAGGATCCTACAGGATCCTGTCAGGATCCTATAGGATCCTATAGGACCCTGAGTAGGATCCTACAGGATCTTGAGTAGGATTCTACAGGATCCTGTAGGATCCTATAGGATCCTACAGAATCTTCCTGTAGGATCCTGAGTAGGATCCTACAAGATCCTGAGTAGGATCCTACAAGATCCTGTAGGATCTTGTACAAGAACTTATAGGATCCTACTTAGGATCCTACAGGATCTTATACTGGATCCTATAGGATCTGTAGATCCTACCGGCTACATGATCTTATACAATATCCTACAGGATCCTACAGGATCTTATATAGGATCCTACAGGATCTTGTATAGGATCCTACAGGATCTTGTAGCATCCTACAGGATCTTGTATAGGATCCTGTGCAAGATACATGAAATCCTGTAGGATTTCCTAGAATATGTGAAATCCTCTAATTAGATCTTGTGGCATGAGGATTATAATATATGAAATCCTCTAGAATAATGTGCAGGTAAAATATACAGTAAAACACAAAATATTGTACTGCTAGAATAATTTATTTGTCATTATTAATTGTCAATATATCTGAGGGACTACTGTACAAGTACAAATTTACAGTACTACTGTATATAATACATTAGCTAGTAAATAATAAATTGTGGATACTTCCATATTTAATTCTTTGAAAGTTTTCATGGTGGTAATGTAATATAAATAAGTTTTGTGGAAACACCACGTAAACTATTTCTTTGCTAAGCTTTCGGCCTGTTGACTCAGGCCTTCATCAGAGCAATGACAACAAGTTGTTGGCTCGCATCATTTATAAACTTCGCAACTGATCAATTAAATCACATAAGAATACAATGGCGTATCACATTAATTTTATTAATTTTATTTTATTAATTCTATTTTCGGAGAACATTCTTGATTTTGTTTTCTAATTAATAAAATTAACGTGATATGCCATTGTATTCTTACATGATTTAATTAATCAGTTGCGAAGTTTATAAATGATGTGAGCCAACAACTTGTTGTCATTGCTCTGATGAAGGCCTGAGTCAACAGGCCAAAAGCTTGGTGTTTCCACAAAACTTATTTATACTTCCATATTTTCCAATTATTATCTACTGTAACTACATTAACAATTTCAATGCAATACCAATTGTTATAAGCCCTTAGAAAGTCATGGCTATATAAAACAAAAGCTGGTAAAAAATAAAAAGAATTGAAATATGGAAGCATCCACAGACAATAAGTTAAAATTAATAAACATGCAAAATTTTACAGTGACCATCCAACAATTAAGCCGCAGTAGAGTGAGGCAGTGATCAGACACAATTTTATTTATCCACACCTCAAAGTAATGAGAAAGTCCACTGTTTTCACTCTTTTGAGTATATCCAGGTTTGATTGGCTTAAAAATAACTTTTATTCAAAACTTTGTTAGGTGGCCATGGTACAGGGCATTTTACTGTAACCCATTCCTCCCGACCTATTATATTACTTTATTTTATTAATACTGTATTCATAGTAATTTTACTCTGTATAATTCCAGACAATTGTACATGTACTTGTCAAAGGAAGCTCCATCAGCAAACTTAGAGTCCTAGACAGCAACAAATCAACAACTAATAACCCCATTTCTACTGTTGCCCAATGCCAGACTATTACACTCATCAGTTCCATCAGATGGACAAACTTCAGCAAACCTAGGCACCAATTAGGTTACCTGTAGGCTGTAACTACAAAAGACTAGTCAAATCTAATTTTTCTCAGTTACAAACTGAATTATATTGTACACTACGTCGCTATCAAGCGGCGACATCCTGAGAACATTCGAACAACAACTGTGACTGGTTTTAAACTAGATTTTTAGTTACAATTTATCTTGAAATTGAAGTCTATGCGAAGCTATTGGCTATATTAGCTATCAAGCACCAAAAATAAGCCGCGTCTAGCACATGCAGTCAAGAAATGACACTAAATCTCGGGAATAAAATAAGTTTAACCTTACCTGAGTATAATCGTCGGTTTATATTTATACTAATCTGCGGCACTGCGCTGAATGATATTCATTATGGCACGTTTTAGTCCAAATTTCGAGTATATATACACTGAAAAGCGGTAATATTTGTTAGTCATCTCATCAACCAAATCGACAAAGATAATTCGTTGTAAGAGTTTGATCCAGTTGTAAGAAACTTTGCCTCTCCAGCATCTAAACGTCGCTAACGACCATTCTTACTGCTTCACAATTTAAATTTTTATGCG
This sequence comes from Corallium rubrum, assembly GCA_964035015.1. Taxonomy (NCBI): domain Eukaryota; kingdom Metazoa; phylum Cnidaria; class Anthozoa; order Scleralcyonacea; family Coralliidae; genus Corallium; species Corallium rubrum. The sequence goes on along the minus strand of OZ036000.1, from coordinate 14,985,660 downwards.
CTAGTGTCATGTGACAATTACGTGACTCATTACCAGGTCTCGCATGATGCGCCAATAGATCGATAAATTGTATGTCAGACGTAATATGTATTCTACAAGATTTTTGGCGGGATTTTACAAGATCTTTAATACAAGATTCTGTAATACAAGATTCTGTAAGTTCTTAGTAATTCTTTCTTGAGCCGACCAAAATGGCCCTTTCATTACATTACTCTGTCTGATTTTATTTGTCAAAGACTCGAAGAGAGAAGTTTGAGAGTCCAAAACAGGTGATTAAACAATTCGGAAAAAGACTAAAACTAAATGTTATGCATAGTTAAACAGTCTGACAATCAAAAACTGTTACCAAATAAATAGCAACAGTTGTTGCTATGGCAACAATTACGTTTCAAAATGGCTGCCAATTACCCTTCAAACTAGTTTAATTCGAAAAAAACTTTGGTGACCGCCAATTTTTCTTTCGTTAAAACTTTTCTTATAGTATGAGTAATCAATAGGCCGATTTAAAAAAAATTCTGTAGAACGAAATTTTTTAAAAATATTTTTCTGGAAAAAAAATTATCTATTATATTCTAAAATTGGCCTATTGATTACTCGTTTTTTTCGAATTAAATTAGTTTGAAGGGTAATTGGCAAGGGTAATTGTAACAGTTTTTGATTGTCAGACTGTTTAACTATGCATAACATTTAGTTTTATTTTTTTCCCGAATTGTTTATGCACATGTTTTGGACTCTCAAACTTGTATTTTCCATTTTTCAAGAAACTGTGTAGAGTCACCTTAACTGGGAATGACCGATCAGTTTCTTTGTTATTAACGTCATTTATGTTAGGATTCTACAGTATATTTTCCCAGGAAGATCCAGCCCAGGGTGCTGCTATTAATTGTCAGGATCCTAGATTTTCCTGGTAGGATCTAGAGTTGCTCCTGCTGAGTGCCGACCTTTCCTCCCACCCACCTGCCTCTCTCCCAGCAGAAAGAGGCAGACTTGGAGCAAGGATCCTTCTCAGGATCCTAGATTTCTTGGTAGGATCATACTCAGGATCCTAGATTTTGTTGGTAGGAACCTACGCAGGATCCTAGATTTCTTGGTAGGACCCTACGCAGGATCTTAGATTTTGTTGGTAGGATCTTACTCAGGTCCTAGATTTTCCTGCTAGGATCCTACTCAGGATCCTAGATGTTCCTAGTAGGATCCTACTCAGGATCCTAGATTTTCCTGGCAGGATACTACTCAGGATCCTAGGTTTTCTTGGTAGGATCCTACTCAGGATCCTAGAATGTCTAGTTTTAAATAATGGTATCTTTCATAAAAAGATCTTCGTATCGATTTCAGGATGTTCCCTAACAAAGATTCTGAGTTCCCTAACCAAGATTCTGATTATAGGCTTCTGTAAAGCTTAGAATCCTGTCAGGATCCTGGTTAGGATCATGTTAAGTTTAGGATCCTGTCAGGATACTGATTAGGATCCTGCATAGCTTCCTTCTGTAGTAACACTGAACCAATAAGAGATACTCCTTAATACTTGACTTCCAGAGAGAACAGCTTAAATATGACTGCTAAGGCTATTCAGTATAAATAAAGCTAATTTAGTTTACTCTACTGTAGTTTCTTCCTCTAGTAACACTGTTCAGGATGCTGTCAGGATCCTGGTTAGAATCGTGCGAAGTTCAGGATCCTAGGTTAGGATCCTGCTAAGTTTAGGATCCTGTCAGGATCTTGATTAAGATCCTGCAAAGTTCAGGATGCTGTCAGGATCCTGGTTAGGATCCTGCTAAGTTCAGGATCCTGTCAGGATCCTGGTTAGGATCCTGTTATATTTAGGATCCTGACAGGATCCTACAGGATCCTGTAGGATCCTATAGGATCCTGTTTAGGATTTCTACCAGGGACACCGCGAAGGTATTTTGTCCGCAATTGTAAAGTAAACAACTGTAGTCGAAATTACAGCTTGTCCCAATTTGACGTCATCAACCATACTCGTACTCAGACTTTTTTCTCCCGGCCATGTTTTCAAAAACTCGTGTTTGGAACCAAACAATCTCGTCCCCAGAGCCAAATATGCCCGGCCGCGCGGGCAAATCAAATGGCTCTGGGCCAATCCGTTTGAAACCCCACGAATCGTGGGGTTTTGGGGCGTGCGCAGTTGATTATTTTGGACCCAGACCCACGAAAACCTATCGCACGGCCATCAGATTGATCAGAACGTTTGCAAAATATAGTGACATGTCGAGGCTGATTCTGGAGTTTAATTTCAACAAAATAGCAGTGGAAATGACGTTAGAAAGTAATCGTTGCTGTTTGGTATAGCGAGAGAATATTCCTTGTGTGAAATATTTAGAAAGGAAGCTGACAAATTCAAAAATAACAGCCCGTGTTTTGGTATGACTGTCCAAAAAGTATCAAATATTTATGACAGCTGTATTTAATATTGAAACAGTTTTAATTTTGTATCAAGATTTATATGAACATGAGAATATCATATTATTTTTCGGATTTTTATTCGTAGGCAACTACAACGTAATTCGTGACAAAAGCTGGATATTTTAAAATGTATTTTATGTATGTATATATGTCTCTAATAATAAAACTTATGTTTTTTCTTTGCCCTGCACTTATAATTTGTTGATTTGTAACATTTTATTATTAATTGTTACATCACTACATGTTGTGTGTCGTCAAAATAATTGATTCAGTAACATTTGACGCTTATAAAATCACGCTGTGTCAAAGTTTGAAAGAAAGTAAAAATACCAGTTGCTGAACTTTACTATGCAGAACTAGAATGCACTTAATATGTAGTATAACTAGTATGGTCTTTTTTATTGTCTTTTTTTAATTGTCTTGAGTATCATGGTAAACAATCCTTACTATGTATGTGTATATGATAAACTAAGAAAGTATCCTTGTTGTGATTTTGTCTATAGTCTTGATGAGCAGACTTGATATAAATTATGATATTTCTTCATATGCATATACAATATAAATTTGATATTGTCCTAACTATACATGTACATAATTTGCTTCTAAAGTATATAATTGTCTTCTGGCCTCTCAGATTGACAGTGCTGTAGGAAGTACCAAAGGATTGAGAAGGTTGAACAAGGACTGTAACACGTTTTCCAGTAAATTTTAATAATTTATAGGCTGCAAAACCCTCCCCTCCTGTAAGGTAACTGCAAGTTTAAACTACTTGTCTAAAAAGTGTCATGCAGAAGACATGACAATATTTAGAGTGACAACCTTGTTTTCACAATATTCCACTCATGTAAGCTACATTATCAAGGGGTTATTCAAAATATATATTTTCCCAGTTTTGAATAACCCCTTGATAAATGTAGCTTACATATCAAAGGGTGTTGTTTTATTTATATAATTATATTGCACTTTTTCAGCCTTAATAATAATACCAATGTATTTTTTGAAGACAATACATTTTATATTTCAGTTGTCTTGTTGACAAAACTTTGAACTTGATATTTAATTCTTTATTAGCACCTACATAAAGTAAACCAACATAACCTTGAATCCAGTTTCTGTATTAAATCTGGTAATCATACTATTATTTCCATCAGCAAAAGATAAATTCAATCATACAATTAACTCGTATTTTTCCTTAGGGTGTGGGGCATTTTCGGGATGGCATTTGTTAATTTTTGGAAGCTATTCAGAACTAACCTAAACCTATGTCATGGGGTGAGGGTGGATTGGTTTACTCTGACTAGGGCATAACCATTTCATATGCTATATATATAAATGCTTTTAGTTTTATACCATTATTACATATTAGCATGATTTGCTGGGGTGTTGGACTCTTGGTGGTACGTACAGCAGTTAAGTCTGCAACCTGCATTCGTTCCTGCACAATGGAGTTATTTGATTAAAAAAATCACTTTTGCCACTTCCTCGTGTAGTAACACTGGACCAATGAGGATGGGCCCTTACTGTACCTCTGACAACAACAGTTCAGATATATACAGTGGTGTAAGCTTGTGCTGGGTGCCTCTGGTCCAAACTGGAGTGGGTGCCCCCAAGGCAGGGGGAGCTAGGTCCCCTTGAGAGGTCCAGGGGCAACACTGCCATTGGGTCCCAGGAGGTGGAGCCCCCATGAAGCCCTGGCAATATGAGCCTTTTGGTAGTCATTTACAGGCCAATTTTTAATGGGTTTCTTAATTAAAAAGCACCTGTGGCCAGAAGTATAAATTATGAACACAGGGCTCAAAATAACATTGCATGTTACACCGGCCATCACTCATGGTGACTGGTCAGTTCCAATTGTGACTGGACTGTCTGGGCAAAGGTGATTTTTGACCAGTCAAATTTCACAATGCCCCCCCCCCCCCCCCCCCCAAAAAAAAAAAAAAACAACCAAAAAAAACACCCAAAAAAACAACCCAACAAAAAACAACCCAAAAAAACAAACAAACCACAACACAACACAACACAACACAACACAACACAACACAACACAACACAACACAACACAACACAACACAACACAACACAACACAACACAACACAACACAACACAACACAACACAACACAACACAACACAACACAACACAACACAACAAAAAAACATGTAAAGTATATTCTACACTATATATATATAAGCTAGTACTGATATGAACATTTGTCATAAAAAGGAAATGCATGCATAGTTCACTTCAATATATATCAGACATTATGAAATGGGTCTACAATCATTTTAAGTTCCTTCAAATGGAAGTAATAAAATTAATTGCAAGTAATATGACCAGTCAAAATGACCGGTGTTATACAAGTTTGACTGGTCACATTAAAAATTTGGGCAGTCATTGCCCAGTCACCAGCCATTATTTTGGGCCCTGTGAACATGATGTGCTTTATTATACAGAAATCAAGAAGGCTGATTTCAAGGGAGCTTAGAGGGTGAAAAAACCCTGGGGGCTCTGGTAACCTGGGCATTTTAACCTTTACAGGCTTTTTAGAGATGAATATTTATGGTTTCTAGTGTTTCCTTCAAATCAAATATCAGGGTGCCCCCCCCCCTGAGTTATGATGCCTCAGCTTTTACGAGGTAGAATACATAGGAGTTACACCACTGGATATACAGTATAAACTGATAGTTATCCAGTATAAATAAGGTTAGTTTATTGTTGTCAGAACACAAACAAGTGTATTTGTTTAATTGAGGAAAGTAATGGGTATATCTGTAGTATATACTAGTCTTAAATTGAAAACTGGTGTAAACCAGCAACTGATGCTTACCACATTTGGATACAATACTTTAGACTAATTTATAGCTGCCAGTTGTATTGTAGAATGTGGATAGGAGTGTTTGATTCAAAGTTTAATTAAACAAATAATTATGTAGTACAGTACTCATGGTCTGACAACCTCAACATGTCTGGCAATACAACCAGGAATATTAACTTTCACAAATAAAAGTTACAAACACAGTATCAACACTCATAAGACAATATATATATTTTTATATAAGGAGATATCTATGGGATATTTAAATTATTTTCGAGTTTGTATTCAATGATGCATTATTCAAACAGTCACGACTAATAACATATTTCTCCAATAATATTTCTTGTAGTTAAACCCAATGTCTAATATGACGATATAGCATAAATATTTATTTTTTAACATACAAACACGGAAACTGTGAAATCTGAAAAAGAGACAACTCTCAATGATCACGAACCGCGGGCGGCTACGATCGATTATGATTCGATGAATCTGTCGTAATACGTTCTCACTCCCGTTTATAGTCCCGTGGAAGCTCAAATCAAGGATCCAAACATGTTACTAAGTCAAATACGTATATTCCTTTTCTCTTTGGAAAGAATCTTTCATTTTGTTAGGTTTAATTCTCATAAAGATGTTTTTATTTTGCTCCGCTCCTCTTGAAAATTCAACATGAAACTATGGGAGAATGAGTATGAAATTATCTGCGCACCGCAGTAGGCGTGGAAGCGTTAAACCAATCAGAGGCAAGTTTCAAACGGCTTGTCCCAGAGCCATTTGCTTTCCCGGGGGGGAGCTGGCTCTGGGGACGAGATTGCACGAATTGTGGGTTTTGGGGCGTGCGCAGTTGATTATTTTGGACCCAGACCCACGAAAACCTATCGCACGGCCATCAGAACTTTTGCAAAATATAGTGACTATGTCGAGGCTGATTCTGGAGTTTAATTTCAACAAAATAGCAGTGGAAATGACGTTAGAAAGTAATCGTTGCTGTTTGGTATAGCGAGAGAATATTCCTTGTGTGAAATATTTAGAAAGGAAGCTGACAAATTCAAAAATAACACCCCGTGTTTTGGTAATATGACTGTCCAAAAAGTATCAAATATTTATGATAGCTGTATTATTGAAACAGTTTTAATTTTGTATCAAGATTTATATGAACATGAGAATATCATATTATTTTTCGGATTTTTATTCGTAGGGAACGCAATTCGTGACAAAAGCTGGATATTTTAAAATGTATTTTAGTATGTATATATGTCTCCAATAATAAAACTTGTTTTTTCTTTGCCCTGCACTTATAATTTGTTGATTTGTAACATTTTATTATTAATTGTTACATCAGTACATGTTGTGTGTCGTCAAAATAATTGATTCAGTAACATTTGACGCTTATAAAACCAGGCTGTGTCAAAGTTTGAAAGAAAGTAAAAATACCAGTTGCTGAACTTTTATACTAGAATGCACTTAATATGTAGTATAACTAGTATGGTCTTTTTTATGGTCTTTTTTTTATTGGCTTGAGTATCATGGTAAACAATCCTTATACTATGTATGTGTGTATGATAAACTAAGAAAGTATCCTTGTTGTGATTTTGTCTATAGTCTTGATGAGCAGACTTGATATAAATTATGATATTTCTTCATATGCATATACAATATAAATTTGATATTGTCCTAACTATACATGTACATAATTTGCTTCTAAAGTATATAATTGTCTTCTGGCCTCTCAGATTTACAGTGCCGTAGGAAGTACCAAAGGATTGAGAAGGTTGAACAAGGACTATAACACGTTTTCCAGTACATTTTGATAATTTATATGCTGCAAACCCCTCCCCCCCCCCCCCCTGTAAGATAACTGCAAGTTTAAACTACTTGTCTAAAAAGTGTCATGCAGAAAGACATGACAATATTTAGAGTGACAACCTTGTTTTCACAATATTCCACTCATGTAAGCTACATTATCAAGGGGTTATTCAAAATATATATTTTCCCAGATCAAAGGGTGTTGTTTTACTGTATCTATATAATTATATTGCACTTTTTACTGATTTATAATACCAATGTATTTTTTGAAGACAATACATTTTATATTTTCAGTTGTCTTGTTGACAAAACTTTGAACTTAATATTTTATTTTTTATTAGCACCTACATAAAGTAAACCGACATAACCTTGAATCCAGCTTCTGTATTAAATCTGGTAATTATACTAATTCCAGCAGCAAAAGAGAAATTCAATCATACAATTAACTTGTATTTTTCCTTAGGGTGTGGGGCATTTTCTGTCATTTTGTACAAAATATTGTCCCACATGGGATGGCATTTGTTAATTTTTGCAAGCTATTCAGAACTAACCTAAACCTATGTCATGGGGTGAGGGTGGATGGGTTTACTCTGACTAGTGCATAACCATTTCATATGCTATATATATAAATGCTTTTAGTTTTATACCATTATTACATATTAGCATGATTTGCTGGGGTGTTGGACTCTTGGTGGTACATACAGCAGTTAAGTCTGCAACCTGCATTCGATTCCTGCACAATGGAGTTATTTGATTAAAAAAATCACTTTTGCCACTTCCTCCTGTAGTAACACTGGATCAATGAGAATGGGCCCTTACTGGGCCTCTGACAACAACAGTTAATCAGATATATACAGTGGTGTAAGCTTATGCTAGGGTGCCCATGGAGTGGGTGCTCCCAAGGCAGGGGGAGCTAGGTCCCCTTGAGAGGTCCAGGGGCAACACTGCTGTTGGGTCCCAGGGGGTGAAGCCCCCATGAAGCCCTGGCAATATGAGCCTTTTGGTAGTCATTTAGAGGCCAATTTTTAATGGGTTTCTTAAAAAGCACCTGTGTCCAGAAGCATAAATTATGAACACAGGGCTCAAAATAATGTTTCATGTTACACTGGTCATGGTGACTGGTCAGTTCCAATTGTGACCGGGCAAAGGTGATTTTTGACCAGCCAAATTTCATGATGCCCCCCCCCCCCCCCCCAAAAAAAAGCAACCCAACAAAAAACAACAAAAAACCAAACAAACCGTAACACAACACAACACAACACAACACAACACAACACAACACAACACAACACAACACAACACAACACAACACAACACAACACAACACAACACAAAAAAACATGTAAAGTATATTCTACACTATATATATATATATATATATATAAGCTAGTACTGATATGAACATTTGTCATAAAAAGGAAATGCATGCATAGTTCACTTCAATATATATCAGACATTATGAAACAGGTCTACAATCATTTTAAGTTCCTTCAAATGGAAGTAATAAAATTTATTGCAAGTAATATGACCGGTTAAAATGACTGGTGTTGTACAAGTTTGACTGGTCACATTAAAAATTTGGGTGGTCATTGACCAGTACCGGCCACTATTTTGAGCCTTGTGAACATGATGTCCTTTATTATACAGAAATCAAGAAGGCTGATTTCAAGGGAGCTTAGAGGGTGAAAAAACCCTGGGGTCTCTGGCAACCTGGGCATTTTAACCTTTACAGGATTTTTAGAGATGAATATTTAAGGTTTCTAGTGTTTCCTTCAAATCAAATCTCAGGGTGCCCCCCCCCCCTGAGTTATGATGCCTTGGCTTTTACGAGGCAGAATACATAGGAGTTACACCACTGGATATACCGTATAAACTGATAGAGTTATCCAGTATAAATATGGTTAGTTTATTGTTGTCAGAACACAGACAAGTGTATTTGTTTAATCGAGGAAAGTAATGGGTATATCTGTAGTATATACTAGTCTCAAATTGAAAACTGGTGTAAACCAGCAACTGATGCTTACCACATTTGGATACAATACTTTAGACTAATTTATAGCTGCCAGTTGTATTGTAGAATGTGGATAGGAGTGTTTGATTCAAAGTTTAATTAAACAAATAATTATGTAGTACAGTACTCATGGTCTGACAACCTCAACATGTCTGGCAATACAACCAGGAACATTAACTTACACAAATAAAAGTTACAAACACAGTACCAACACTCATAAGACAATATATATATATATTTTTATATAAGGAGATATCTATGGGATATTTAGCAACATGTTGATCAGTTAATAATGTGCTCAGATAATTATTTTCAAGTTTGTATTCAATGATACATTATTCAAACAGTTACGATTAATAATATATTTCTCCAATAATATTTCTTGTAGTCAAACCCAATGTCTAATATGACGATATAGCATAAATATTTATTTTTTAAGATACAAACACGGAAACTGTGAAATCTGAAAAAGACAACTCTCAATGATCACGAACCGCGGCTACGATGATTCGATGAATCTGTCGTAATACGTTCTCCCATTTATAGTCCCGTGGAAGCTCAAATCAAGGATCCAAAATGTTAGTAAGCCAAATACGTATATTCCTTGTCTCTTTGGAAAGAATCTTTCATTTTGTCAGGTTTAATTCTCGTAAAGATGTTTTTATTTTGCTCCGCTCAACTTGCCCGCGCGGCCGGGCATATTTGGCTCTGGGGACGAGATTGCCGCTCCTCTTGAAAATTCAACATGAGAACATGGGAGAATGAGCATGAAATTATCTGCGCAGCGCAGTAGGCGTCGAAGCGTTAAACCAATCAGAGGCAAGTTTCAAACGGCTTGTCCCAGAGCCATTTGCTTTCCCGGGGGGTGGAGCTGGCTCTGGGGACGAGATTGGGAACCAAATATCTCGGGCAGTTTTCATCCGTTGAAGGAGTGTTATATATCGTTAGAATCGTCTCAACACGGCCGATTTTTAGAAAAAAAAAAGAAAATTCTCGTATATGCACTTTAATACCTCATGGCATTGCCAGTTCAGAACTTCATCGCCGTTCGTGGTGTTGACGAACTCAATGTAAATTGATTCCGATACATTCCGAAGATCCACGTGGCGTATGTATATAAGTCATGATAAACTTCTACGTCACAAAACGTCATAAAAAAGTCAACATACAAACAAACATCCCTCGCAAAAATCTCGATTTCGTTGACTATACATAGCTCGGTAAAGAGGTCTGGGCATGAGACACAGCGAACGTAAGTCAAGACACGCCAAGATTAGCGTGCTGCCTCGCTGACGCTCGGCAGCAATTATTTAAATTACGTCAGCAAATTATAATTTATAAGTTCAAGTCGAAAGAAATCTTTGCCAGAAAAAATGGTTTCAGCTAAAATGTACATTAATATTAGCTACTATGGAAAAAGACCAAAGAAAGAAGGCTAAGAAGAGATGTGGCAGCGAGATAAAGACAACAATAAATACGGCTTAAAACCAGTGTAAAAAGCCTAAAAATTAATACGATATTATAAATAAGTTTTGTGGAAACACCACGTAAAATATTTCTTTGCTAAGTTTCTTAAATAAGTTTGGTGTTCCACAAAACTTATTTATATTCCTTTATCGCCATGAAAACGTTCAAAGAATTAATACGATATTATAAAAGACCGAAAACGACGCCGACCGCAATGTAACTGAAAGAAGAAGAATGTGTCCTGAAACTGTTCAAAGCTGGTAAAGAATTTTGCTCTGGTTTATTCTACATAACTCGAGAGATTTTGAAACAAACGGCTTTTTAGATCATGAGGAGAACTGAATGATGCCTTTTCATATTTATGTGTCAACAACGAAAAAAGTAAGAAACCGCGAACGAGAAAAACAATCCGAAAAGTGTAGACTGAATTGGCAGTGTTTGTGGTGACCAAAGCAGAAGAAAGTTTAACTGTAGGAGATTCGTATGTACCAGTTTAGCTGAGTTAAAACGGAAGAAATCTTGAAAATTAAAATTAATCAGTATAAATAATATCTTGTCTAGAGTTGTCTTTGAACGCTAGGACGTGACGTTGGCATTGTGTCTTTTCTTGGCCACTGTTTATATCTATTTTTGAATGAAAATTTGTCATTTGGTTCATCTCGTTGTTTGTTTGTTTGTTTGTTATTTAATATTGACTTTGCATGTTCTTTCGGTGTGTCAATACATGACGACAGATGAACCTTGCTAACTAATTTTCTGGGATGTTTTCTGATCTGTGTGTATATCATTAATACAACAAAAAAACAGAAATTAGGGGGGGGGGTGTGTGTGTGCGGGGGGGGGGGGGGGCTGTAAAAATGCATATAAAGCGGGCGAGGGGTTGTTGCGTTCATGTATTTCTAGTAATACATGAAGACTCGATCTAGTAGTGTTCTTCAACGCCCATCGAAGACAAGAGTGGATGTTAAGCAATTTAAAGAACTTTTCAACAACGATAAGATTCATATTTTAGAGTAAGAAAACTTATACATGCATAATTATAGATTTCAAATATTTACGTTGATGGTACGTTGAACAAAGATTTTCACGAAGGTTCATGGTTTCAGCCAGCCAACTATAATAAATAGCTATTGGGAATTATTTACCATTTTTCGAAGTTGGATAATTTTATAGATTATAAATAAGAGAAGACATCTTATAATTTGACTCAGCTCTTAATATTGTGAGTATATACAATATTTTTATTTATTTCTTCTTGTTTCTAGGTGTACGTGTATAAACCTATTTTAAACTTGACCTGTAGCTCAGTTGGTAGAGCATCAGACTAACAAACCGAAGGTCGCGGGTTCGAATCCCAGCCGGGCCAAGTAGAGTTTTCTCTACTTGTCCAGTATTGTTTGTCACTAGGAGTAACACCTTAATATTATTCTCCCCTCGAGTTCACTGTCCCACAATAATCACTCGAAATATTTTAATACGAGTTCACTCCGTTCTCACAGAGACTAAATGAGTCAGCGTGTACATCTCTAATCAACCATCTCATCAGACTATCTATCAATAATGTGTCGGCTAAAGATACCTACACGCATCTAAAGAAAGCTCAAATTAAACTCAAACCAATACCTTTGTGTCCGTTTGTACAGACTATGCTCAATCAGTACTGTATTGGAATGGACAATAAACAATTGACTATTTAACAAATAACTTGCTTTCAATAAAGCAATAATGTACAATAATTTTATTAATTTACAAATGACTTCCACCTGTTAAATGTGAAAATGGGAGTGAGGATTGAGGTAGCCATATAATGCCAGAATTTGAATGCATGGTCCAAATTAACTTCTTGTGTGTTTGCCTAATTTAGTTGATCTGAGTCAAATACCGTCGATTGCATCTGCTGTAAGGATGGACACCGTTGAGAAAAAAAACGTTTACCTACGCCAGCGTCAAATTTTAATTAACGTTTCCCAGGAGCATTTGCCAGGTTTCTTTTAGCTCAACCAATCACCGTAAGACTGCATAAACGTCATTGGTTCAGCTAAATAGAAACCAGTCGAGTACTCCTTGGAAACGTTTAAGTTTGACGTTGGCGGAGGTAATGTTTTTTATCAACGGTGTCCATCCTTAGATGCAATCGACGGTAATCAGTGATTCTTTCAAAGTTAGGCAATAACATAGCACTAAAACAGTTTGTTTGCCTTTGGTTTATTTGTTTGCAGCCCGCTTTTAATTTTTTGGTCCCCACAGAAGGTTTGATATGAATAATTAAAAAAAAAAGTTGCTAAATATTAGGTTTTTCTTTTACCCACAAATGTTTTGTGGATTGCAAAAAAAATTGATTCAGGATATGCTAGTATAGGGCATAGACACACATGAATATTTTGTGTTGGTTAAAATTAGATAATCTCATACCTGTTTCAACAGTCAGAACATGGTGTGTGCCCCTTATTGGGTTAAACATGGTTGAATGAGCTGAAAATCTTAGCCGGTCTTGGGGCCTTGGAGGTTTTAAACAGGCTGCAGTTTTCTCCATCAAATTGCAGTATTAATTTAATTTAAAGTGATTTGTTTGTAAATTCTTGTTAAAATTTCAGTCTATCAAATTTGTTCATTATGCCTACCAAAGCACTCAGCTCACAGTATTCAGCTTCTTGTATGTCTTTCCAAACTCATCTTATAATCAGCATCATACGTTTACTTTACATGTACACTAGTAAGTCTTTAGTACATTAGTGTGTTTGCGGTATGCAATTTACATTGTTCAGTCATGCTGTCATCTGTTAGCAAAATACCAGTATCCGCATGTACGCATTGCGTAGCTAGTTTTTATGATTGCATTTCAAATAACACTTAAAATGACAAAGAAAAATCCTTGGTAGGTTTTCGTTTCCTTGCTTCATTCTTGAGACATTCAGGCTTGTTTGATATGCAAATGTCATACTAATTATGATATCACACTGTATAATGGCTTTTTATAAAAGTATGATTTTCTATGAGTGAACTTATCGAAAGTGTACCTAACAAAAAATTGCACTTACATATATGTAGCCATGACTGATCACTAAACGTATGTAGCTGCACGGTTACCACTGAGTAAATTGATAAAATACAAAACAAACACTTTTTGGAGTGTCCATTGTTTTGTATTTTATTAAATTAGTACTTATTAAGCTTCAAACATCGAGGAAATCCTGCTCTTTCCATGTATTCATTTTGTCGAACTATAATTCAAAAACTCCACTCTGCTCTCTTATAATTTTTTATGATTGAATACGGGATAAGACGCGGATTTTCCTTCCTCTACGTTCCAGAACAACTTGTAAAAAGTCAGAATAGACAACCAAATTCATAGCCATATATGCTGTTTACCAGTTAGAATCAAATAGTCAAACTTCTGATATAAGGCCATTTAAAACCCAACCTTTCTTTCCCCACGACCTTCCAAATAGTGCGAATTTTTGGCTTCTTTGAAGCATGATATCTCCAGAAATATTTTCCCGTCGCCGAAGGAATGCTATAGCTCGTTTGAATCCCCTCGACACGACGGATTTATTAATCGATTTTTTTTTACTTTCTGCGCACAACATTATTCTTATCTTGATTATACATCAGTATGAGTAAAACCGGAGAGAGGTGGTCGTGCTTTCTTCTACAACTCTAGTAGTGGCATATTTTTGAAATCTCGAGTTTATCAAGTTGAGTTCCAGGAAGACCATAAATGAACGTTTCTTGTCATTGTCAACATAGAGAAAGAATGCCTTTTTTGTCATTGCAAGTTAAACTGAATAGAAAATAAGCAGAGCGAGTGCTGTTTCACGACGTACTAAAATACATTATAGAACAAATTTAAAAAAAAACTCACCACAGTTGTGTGATCCAAATCCCCTATGAGCACATTCTATCACGGCGAAATCCGATTCTCTACAACTCACGTCATCCATCCAAATTGTCCCTGTTCCAGCTCCAAAATTCCATGTTAAGGTTCCACCATCAAATCCCAGTTCTCGGCATGCAACACGGCTATTCAAAGCGGTCCAACCATCATTACAAACCGTTCCCCAAACTCCGTTATAAAGTACTTCAAGCCGCCCTTCGTTATAGCCATTGCCATCCACAAGTCTTGCAAACAGTGGCGAAAACAAATGTTTATCTTGTACCGAGCTAGTATTGTCTGCGATACTTGTAAACAAGATCTGAGACATCTGAGTACCGTTTGCAACAAGAGTTCCATAAACTATCATAGTGGCGTTGGCTGAAAATATGAATTTCACACCAGGCTCAACCGTGAGTGTTGCGTTCTCGTGAACTACGACGGTATGGTTGACTTTGTAAGCTTCATCTTGAAAAATAATAACTTCGTCTTCGTAGATATCGCCACCGCTAAATCCGTCAGAAACATTGACAACGCACAAAAACACCACAAGTGCAAAGTACATCATCGCGTTCCGCGCCCTTCTTCGTACCATCGATATCGACGGCACACCTCACTCATGCAGTGTTGATGCTATTTGAATGTTTCTATATATCGCAGCCAATTAAATATCTTCTTAAGTGCATATTTACATTCTTATGCGTATTTGCAATTCAAAAGACTTTCTACGCATAAACGAAAGCTTGAAAGACAATATGTAAGTATATTTAAACGCACATTAAATAATTTAAGATCGGCGGGCTATTTTAAATTATAGGGAATGTCAATCATATTAATCTATTTAATTAAGTGAAAAAATAATTAACGTGTTATATGTTAACTATATCACGCCATATCATTCCTGTATACCCACGCAAATAACACAGTAATAAAAATGATTTTAAAATTCTCAAAGTCTTCTATAAGAAAACAACTGCCATTCAAATTGTTTTCGCATTCCGTCTTGCATTTAGATATTCCATGCAAGAAAAGTATTTCAGAAACTTTTCTCATTTGCCTGAACTATTCCAGAAAAGATCACAAAAGTAACTCAAACGCTCGAAGACCACTCTAAAACGTTTAACACTGTTTAAAACCGATCTAAGAAATACTACGGATTAGAATCTCATTCCATATAAGGTATATGCATGTAGTTGAAAGAAATGACTCACTGTGAATAACAAAGAGGATCACGTGAAGTTATATTTACCACAAATAGTTTGATTTACTCTTTCCCCCCCTTATTTTCAGGTATAAACTATACATGATGCTTTTGTCAGCATTAGGTGCAAGTAATGTTTCACTTTAGATTAAAGAATGCAGCAGAAACTTCACAGCGTATGCATGCATGTATACATTTATATCTTTACGGCAAAGCTTAAGGCAATACCGATTATCTGCACGACAAAGTGCCCATCACAGCGTTTTCGTGGAATGTATTTCCGGATCGATACGATTTAATAATTCAAAGATTTGTAATAAGAAACTATGCCTCCTAGTTTTCAAACTTTAATTGTATCTATCTTATATATTAACATTTTGACTGCGATTCATTAAGATTTCAGCTATTTATCTTTAACTTGCCAAGCCTAGTTCCCATGTTTGTTAAAATTTGCAAGACTGGTTAAAGAGCCCCAACTCTAGTCACAAAAATTATGTAACAAGACAACAATTTATAACTATAACAAGCATTCACTCAGACTTCTTTGAATAGATGCGTTAGTATAACACACGGAATAAGCGTTTTTGAATGATTGAACCTCATCTGGCAAGGTCGACCTTTGAAACGAAATGATAATTAAGCCACGCGTCATGCTACCCATCCATCTCGGTGTAAACACTGAAGTGGCTAAAGACGAAAGTAGACTGATAAAGCCACCTAAAGCACGAAACCGTGTGTACTTTTTAACGCAAGTAACACAATTTAACTCTTTACGATATACTAGGGCTATACTGTGATATCAGTTCTGTAAACGGATGTTTCACAAAAGGTTAAACCTTTGGTGACAGCACATTGCGAAGAACGACTTTACAAGAAAGTCAGCCACTTGGTTAGCAGTTGTTGTTTACCTATAAGCTGTTTAGCATGCGCATACGCAGTAGTTAAGTCGGCGAAGCTGCTGGCACGATTTACCTTCAGCAGTGCTGATTGCTGAATTAGGCGAAACGCTATATAGCCATACTAAGAGTGGCAGGTATAATTATATTTCTTTAAAATATTTCCAAGTTATTCGCCATGTGAAGTCTTAGTGAAATAAATTTACAGAGTTAAGTATAGAATAGAACATATATGCCATCCTGAAAATTAAAGGTTTGAGTTAAAACAAGTGGAGCTACTGTGAAACTGTAATTATACCTCGACTGTATTTCAAAGTCATCTTCGGACAAGTGAAAGAAAATCTATCACTGCAGGAGTCAGAACGCTAATTGCTTTTAACTTGTAGTTGAGCTATATATAGACCTAGCTGGCATGTTTTTGCATTTACACTTGTCTGAAGATAACTTTGAAATAGAGTCGGAATATCACAATTTCACAGTAGATCCACTTGTTTTAACTCATATCTTGAGTTTTCAGGATGGTAATATTTTTTGAATATAATATACAATTATTGGATGAGGTTGAGCATGATATCAAGAATTACCAAGGCCGAGGTTTGTGTTATCTGCGGAAGCCGAAGGCTGAGTTGTATCAGTAGGCCTATTGTATAATAATATGTATTATTCTATAATTGTTCAAGTTGTCGAAATATAAGTTGTTGAAATACAGAGTGAAAATGAAACTGTTCGTCCGTCGACTCTTCTCAAAATTCTACAGCTCCAGCCACTTTGTTTAAAACAACAGGTATTGTCAGTGAGTGGAAATAAAATACCCATTCATTATAGTGAAGAAGCTAACAATAATTTATTGATTGTTTTTCATACTTTTTAATACAAAACTACAGAACATTTAAAGTTAAATTGGTTAAACGTTGAAGTATTTACTAAGCGAATATCAATTTTCTAAACGTTCAAACGATTAAGCCGTCTCATCGTGACGACAGCCCTACATTTTACTGTGACAATATACTTAATTCTTTGAAAGTTTGCATGGTGACAAATAGTAATACAAGCGAGAATTTGTGGTAACACCTGCACGTTTATTATTTATTGCTGAGCTTCTACCTGTTGACTCAGGCTTTTATCAGAGCAAAATGGTCGAGTAATTTGAAGGCCTGAGTCAGCAGATCGAAAGCTCAGAAAATAAATAATGAACGTGGTGTTATCACAAATTCTCGATTGCATGCATTACAATATACTTTAAGACTAGGTAATATATAATTAAGACTTCAATTGATCAGATTCACACAAATCAAAAGCAAGTATAAACGTTTGTATGCCCAAAATACCGTTAACGGCGACAGAAATATGTCTGAACATTTGGGAACTAACAGCATGTCGGCCTGTTAGATCTAAGGCAAACGCGGTGTGTACATTTGTAAGTAAGATTGACGTATATTATGCATGCTAGTTGTTTAATGACTTCCAAAACGTCCCAGTACTGCTAAAACGATGGCGGTGTATGTATTGAAGTCAATCTTCAGCAACGGTTGCTATATTTTAGCGAGAAGACATTGTACTATTTAATATACTACCACTTCTAGACCAGGCTGACATCATTTGGGGAGACAACAATAACTTACTCTGTTCTCATGAACTCTATTCAAATATTAGAAAATAAAGCTGCAAAAATTATACTGGATGCAATCCTCAACTTTTCTCAGCAACTGAAGCCTTAAGAATTCTAAACTGATCACCTTTGACAATTAGACGTCAGAAACACCGGATGTATTTTTCTCTTTAAGTGCATTAATGGCCTAATAGATTACGATGGGGGGGGGGGGGGGGGGGGCGAAGATGTTTGGGCCCCCCCACTTTTTAACAAGACCCGTAATAATCAAGGTCAGTGATGCAGTTATGATTAACAAAATCACTAACCCTAGCTAACCCACGACTTTGAATAAAGATATAATAAAGAAATTTGAATGCAGATATTCAATGTCCGGAAAACTGTTCTCTTTTGAGTATTTTGTGACGTTTTTGGACCTTTAGAATTCTTTAGAATCCTTGTCCGAAAATGCAGGAAATGCCATTTCAGAGACTCTGGGTTTCAAAATTTCCAGGGGGAACATGCCCCCCGGACCCCCCCTAAAATTTTTGGGCCCCCCACTTTTAGTGTCGCTCCGACGCCACTGATTACACAAGGACAAGCAACAACTTACATCTACCAAAAGCCAACACAAAGTGGGGAAAGCAGAAACTTATTTACCATGCTTCAAAAGACTTCAACAATTTAGACAATAAAACGAAAACTACGAACTCGCTACTAAGATTTAAAACACTACTTAATACACAAATTATCAATAACTGACTAATTGACCACGACTAACTGCATGATCGACCAACCAACGAACGCACGACTATAACACGCCGTCAACTTATTATATGGTTTAAATTTAGTTGAAATTTGTTATATATTATTGTTGTATTGTATCTTAATATGTAGGTATCGTGTAGAAATATCATTAACTCTTTCCTGTCCAAATCGGGCTTTGGTATTTTATTATGGCTAATGCCAGACGATTTTATTCACCTCTGGGGAAGCCCTCGAACAGGAATGAGTTAAAAGAATTCTGAAGACGTAAAACTCAACCTCGTACGAGGTTACGTGAAACGCTCTAAATGGCGTTGTATACAGAACGAGGACGCTGTTGAGCATACTATAATATAAGGACTAAAATTTATTCATTCTCTTTGTTTCAAAAACTTGAATTATATTATTTTTTGGACGTGGTCGTTGAAGTTATTCCACTTACTCATACATCTTAAGTTCTCTAATTTCACTTCTCAACGGCCTTCGTTAAATTAAGTAGCCGTCGTCGAACGAAATATCGAATGCAGCAAAACCTCGAACAAAACAAATGGAACTATGCACGCCTCCTACAGTTAGCGAAGGCGTTAATTACGTTTTGCCTGTGGGAATTTTCTGAGCATTGTTCGCTTGTTTGTTTCTGTCCGTATAGCTGGCTAAACAGTTGGTCCCGACAGACGTAACTCGGGCCAACGACTAACATAGGCTATACAAATACTGTAGAATCCCGAAAGTAGCGGCCCCCCTTACTTTCGGTTTTATCCGCTGTTGGGGGCCGCTACTTTCGGGGGGCCGTTACTTGGTAAAATACGTTAACATACTGTGGGAATATTCTTCTTTGTTCTTTCCTATTTACCACATTTAATATGCTTTAGTTTCTCCTTATGCCATTTCAACTCTGACTGTTATACACATTGGTATGGTGATAGTAGTTCGAGGGGCCGCTACTTTCGGGGGGCCGCTACTTTCGGGGGAGCCGCTACTTTCGGAAATTTTGTAGACATCTCTAATTTGTCGCTACTTTCGGGGGCCGCTACTTTCGTTGGGGATTCGGGGGGGGGGGGGGGGGGGGCTATTTCGGGATTCTACGGTATCCCGTACGAAGAAGGAATAGCCGCAATGAACTTGCAATCAAATACTGAGGAAATTTGAAACCAACGTTGCTATGGTTAACCGCATTTCTTTCGCCGGCATTTTGTCTAGCAAAACTTAGGGCTACAAAAAATCGTTTACAGTCAAACTGAATGTTGTGTTGCATGCTACTTTGCCATATTGCGCCGCAACATTGCAATGTTGATTGTCAATTTGGCTTGAGCAACTTGCAAACATCTCGTGAAGATTCCTCAGTAGATTCCTTTAAAGGCTCGTAAATATACAATTTCATTTTTGAAATATTACTGTTGGTGGGTAGATAGTATTTTAGATAATAAGCCATGCAAATGGTAGTTTAAGAAAAGAAATGTTGAATTTCGGAAATAAATATTCCCGAAACGTTTTCAAATTGCTCACGGCAACTTGTCAATTAGACTTGCTCCAAGTCTGCCTCTTGGTTGTTTCGAGACGGGTTTGTTTCGAGATGGGTTTTACTTACAAAATGTGTGGGAGGCATTATTGGCAAAGCGGTAAGTTGGAAAGGCGGGCGAGCGAAAAGGCGGGCGGGAGGAAATGCGGGCGAGGAGAGGCGGGCGAGGAGAGGCAGACTTGTTTCCCTTGCAGGAATTCGGATCTTATTACATATTCGGCGCGAAAATTGATTGACAAGTGTGCGGTGACGTCGGTCGGCAACCTGAGACTTGTTGTCGATTTCACTGCCACTGTGTTTCACGCAGAATATTTCTGTTTGCGCATGGAGGACAAAGAAAGTACTCCGACGAAAGTTCATTCTCGCCTGGGTTCGCCACTTGATCGTTCATTAGCGCAATGAGTGTAACCACAACAAGACAGGCCGATCTAGCTTCTTCCACAACCTCGTTTGAGTCGCTTGACGTAAAATCAAAGGCGTAAGGGGAAATTTCAAAAGCAAAGCTTTTGCCAGATCCAGTAGGGGCAGACATAAATACATCTCGTCCGGAAAGATATGCCTCGGCAACTTGTCTCCGCTTTGGTACCCACATTTACTTGCTCCGTAAATAATCGCATCCTTTATTGCTCTCATTTTCGAATTTTCTGACACTGATCTCTGTAGTTTCACTTTGATCGCCACTAGCTTCGCGTGATATCAATAAATAATGTTCCGAAAATAATTCAATATCCTTCATTAAAATAGGTCCCGCCTCCGTTGAAAACTCAACAGGTAAATTTGGCGCGCTGCCTCTCCTCGCCGGCATTTCCTCCCGCCCGTCTTTTCGCTCGCCCGCCTTTCCAATTTACCGCATTGCCAATGCCTCCCACACATTTTGTAAATCAAACCCATCTCGAAACAACCAAGAGGCAGACTTGGAGCAAGTCTACTTGTCAACCAACATTGCAATGTTGCGTGGGAATATTGTAATGTAGGTCGCAAGAGAACACACGGTTCAAAGTAGTTTTTGAAAAGTAATTTTGTAATTTTCAAACCGGAATGATGAAAAGTAATGTCAAAAATAGGTACGCAACGGCTGTCTACGTTTAGGCCTACACACGCAAAAACGCACACTCTGTGTCAGACCTGATGCAGAATGATGTCAGATCTGTTCAGAAAAATGTAGCGACTGATACAGCCTGTTGCAGTATCAGCTATGATACAAGTAGATAACACCCCCCCTCCCCCCTATAGAGTACAAAGGGATGCCGCCTCATTAGTATTCAGCGTGACTCACGCACCGTGACTCACGCCCATATAAATAATAGACCTAGAAAGCGTGCTCGGTCACGTGACAGGTGTCCAAATTAATTTTATTTTGCCCTTATAGATCCGCCATTTTGATTTTTACCAAGGGGTGGGATAAATGTACAACAACGATCGCCTCTCAAAATAAAGAATTGGAAGACGTTTCATAGGGATAAATTGGATACACGCATGACAACAAATCAGCCACATACAGATTAGCATAAAATAAAACAATTTGCGAGACACTTGCTTTATTAAACGTACTAAAAACTATAAGTTCAAAATTATATTTCGATCAATTCACCACAATTACAAAAAGCAGCAAAAAGATAGGCTCATGCTAAACAGGTGCATAACATATTTTATATTTCAAAAATCACAAGCTAGAAATTAGATTGGATAAAAAAGAACAAAACACTTGCTGTCTCCTGGATTAATCCTCCACATTCAGTATAAATCGCATACAGATTGGCAAGTGGGAATCATTCAAATATAATGTAAAACAGTAAAAACACTGAAACCATTTGTATTAAAAGGCCGCTATCGTCGCCATTTCTACATCCAGAGTTTGATGTCCGAAATGTTTTGGTGAAGGATATTGCACTTCACATGCCTTTATCTTTAAATTCACTTATTCAGTAAAGTTCCTGGCGTGAAAAAACAAAGAAATTCAGTGCTAAAAAACATCCATCGTCCACTCCACACCGGTCAACCGCGTCCGTGTAAAAAACTGTTAAAAAGTCCTAGGGCTAGTTCCTTTTGCCCTTATAAATCCGCCATTTTGTGGCGACAATTTTTTGACTGACAGGAGATAGGAGCCCGCATTCTAGGTATATTATTTCTATGCTCACGCCCCATGACTCACGCATGACTTACGCATAACTCACGCCTGTAACATGATTGGACAAGATTTGGATAACCTAAAGAGAAATTGATACAGGCACTTTATAATTTTTATCTCAAAGCATGTCTGTAGGAATATAGAGAGTTTTGAACCGCCTAAAATGTCTCAGATAACGTATAGACTTGAGTTAATAGTATTTATATCTTATTAGATGTTTTGGTGTGTAGTATCGCTGTATATATTTACGAGTTGTTTGTATTTCGACTCGTACTGCGGGCTCGTCAAAATACGACACAACTCGTAAAAATATACAGCGATACTACACACCAACACATGTTATAAGAGATTTATTATACAACTGCTCTGATCAACAAATGTTTATTGAAAAAGAAAACTCTAAAAAGGCCAGAGAAGTAGCGTGACTTGCACCAGGACAAAACCAGGACAAAATAATAAGCATACATGAAGTAGTTCCCGAGTAATAAATTTGATTGGCTAACAAAATCTGTCAAACCGGTTTTCTACTATCCAAATAACTAACTATCCAAATATCGCTGTATATTTGTACTCATTTTTAGCGTTATTTGGACAGTTTTTAATGCAGTTGTATAATAAATCATGAATATTATATTAGTTTAAAACCTAAATATTCAAACAGAGTAAGTCATCCTAGAATCATTGCTAACTAAACCCTCGTCTATAAGCGAGGAAATCGTAGGAAGATAGAATGAGGAATCACTTCGAGAAGTCATGAAAAGAAAGATTTTAAATGTCGAAATATAAAGGCAAAGCGATTTATTACTTTGAAAGCGTTGCTTCGCTTTTTCTTACCAAGAGTGATGTTTGCATATTTATCCTGAGTGCACGTGCAGGAGACAAAAGAGAAACTCATTAGGGGCAATTAATCATTAGCGTGTATTTTGCATAAGACAGAATTCACAACAATCAGTTTAAAATATGTTTAAACTTACAAATATCAAAACAAATTACGGTTACATGTAAAAAGTTTTAGTGAGGTCTGCTTCTTAGATTATATTTAGGTGTTTTTGTTTTAAAAGTGGCATGATAATCTTTCTTGTCCTCTGCTGATAATTGGGACACATCTTCTTTTGTCATGGGTAAGTATTTTGATCTTGTCCTCAATAGATGGCGTTCATACTCTTCTCTTTCATCCGAAGTCATCTTTGCCAAGTCTTTCTCTGTCGGGTCGCCCAAACTTTCCCAGTTATGAAAGAAATTATGTTTAAGCGTCGGTTGTTCAACGGTAGGAGGCGGTGTTCAGGGGTGGATACAGGGAGGGAGGGGGTGTGTGACTGGGTGACTAGTCACCCACCTTCCCTGCCCCAACCAATACAGGATTATACAGCGATACACTAGCAGCTGTTTATACAAATCACAACAGTTACTCGTGTAAAACGTGCATAAATTATATTGTATAACAATGCTTATTGATACAGGCCGTAGCTATGGCCTCTCCTTTGCAATAAGATTGGACATCATGATACGCTAATATCTTGTAAATTTGAAACCCCAATTTTAAAACAGTAAGAATCACGATTATATAGACGCATTGTAGACAATCTCAATCTAAAATCTGAATATACATAGTAATTTTGGAACCTAAACGTATAAAACATATCCCCATGAGTCCACGACAATTCATATATTTGGGTATTTTGTTTGGTAATTTATATCCTTCAAAACTCTTTCAAATCCCCCTCAAAATGCAGGAAATGCTATTTCAGACCCTAAAATTCAAAATTTTCCGGGGCAGCATGTCCCCCGGAACCCCCAGCCTTGCCCCAACGTAGTAAGTATTGCCTGTTTTGCCCCCCCCCCCCTCCCGCGCTCTTGTCCCCGAGCCGGGCGACGGGCCGAAGGCCCGGAACCCGGTGAGGGTGCTAATCTCGACACGCGTGGAGTCCATTTTACACGCGTGTAGAAAAAGCTAGGGAGACGAAATCTGTGAAATAGTTTATTTGTATATATATATGTTTGGTACGGTGTCACGCGGTAAGAATAGTTGGACACTGGTGACTAGCGACGAAGAAAACTAATAAATCTGTCAGTATTTCGGCTTTATGGAGCCTGTTCTACTTAAATAATAAAAGAGAACAACGAAGAAAAGGATACAAACAGCCGGTTTAATATATCTTGAAGTGAAACCAGAGAACCTGAAGAAACCAGACGCTGTATGGTAAACAAAACTCGATCTGAATTGCATTGGTTGTGGTCACTCAGTGGTCAAATAATTTTAAAGTTATAAACGGTAGATTCTCGTTGTCTTATAACCTAAACAATATACAGCTTCACGTTTTCGTGCTTTCCCTTTGCTCGTCCAAACCATAAGTCAGCTTAACTAAAGCTAACTTAAAACACTTCCTTTATAAGCTTATGTTTATGTTAGTCATTGGCTTTGCATGGGTTTTGGCGATTTTTTTTGCTGTATTTCCAAATTTTCGACTGAAACATGGGCTGTTTAATACTTCTTTCTGGGATCTGATTCTACTGAATTGTTTTTATCACAGACTCTATTATAAATGTAATTTTGAGCTGTTAACTTTTAATCTGATTCTGCCTTTACAAAACATGTATACAAAGCCACATAGGGAAGCCATAAGCCATTAAGTGCTTGCTAAAAATAATCCCTTTTGAATCCTCCTATAAAAACAATATATTTTTTACAACCAGAGCTAAATTTTGCTTTGATATGTTCAACTTTCATTAAATCAGTTAGTCATCCTATCCATAAATTCTATACTTATCTCGAGGATTATCATTTGCTTTAAATCTGTTTGTTTTTATATTTTTTATATATCAGGAGTGCTTATTTTAAATCAGGGTGGGTGGGTGGGGGTGTTTCAAAAAACCATTTAATGAAAGTGGGCGAGGGGTTGTTGCATTCATGTATTTCTAGTTAAATATTCTGAAAGAAACAACTGAGCACCTTATATAGTCACCCCCCTTGCAAAAATTCTGTATCCACCACTGGTGTTACAAAATAGGTTTTAGGTGTAGCAGGGATACCCCACGGAAGATCGTCAGTTTCTTGCTTTATCTCCGGTGTCAAATTTGGTGTATTTTTCCGAGGCTGAGTTTGAGGATTATGTATTTTTATTTCGGTTCAAAATTATTTTCATCAACTCCATTGGCAATATAGACCTCAGTACAGAAACCAATTGAATGTAAAAAAGATAAGGGAGATCCTAAGTTACATAATTTACAATGATTGTTATCCTGATAGAAATCTTTCCATGAACATTTAGGACACTGAAGTAAATATACAACGCGCACAATACTTTGACAGTGTTCACATTCTCCAGTAAGATCTTCATTTTTCTCCGAGTCCTCTCCACTCCAATGCTCTGCGTCCAACTGTTCTTGTTCAGTTTCGGAGTCAGTTTCTTCGTCTTCGCTTTCGAATTCCGGCTCTTGATGTTCGTGACGTGCCAGCATGGTCAAAACTTGAACATTTTCAATGAGACTTTCATCAATTTTCAAATTTGCTAGTCCTTTAACAAAAATTTCTAAACCAAGGGGCTCGGTAATCTTGGCATCGTATTGGGTTAGACAATATTCTATCAAATCAGTGATATTTGTTCTTGTTATAATTCTTCCGTTATATACTATTTCCCCTCTTGAATTCCACGTGAGAAGACTATGAGATATAGATAGATAGATAATCTTTATTTATCCACGGTCAATTCATCAGCTATACAAAAAATACTACAATAAATACTACAACTATATATATTTACATGTTTATAAAATTAAAATTATTATAAGAGCTGCTTTCCACGAATGCCGTGCCTCAAAGTACTTGTTTGACTGCGCGTTTGAATCTCCCTAGGGATTCTATTTGTCTTACGTCATAAGGAAGACTGTTCCAAAGAATGGCGCCACTATAGCTAAAGCTATTTTTGTAATAATTTGTGCGCGGTAATGGAACATTGACCTTATTTTCTGAGTTCCTAAGGTTATATGTAGATATTTTATTTTCGAATGTGGAGCATAGATATTCTGGGGCCAACCCGTGTAGTGACTTATAAACCATTATGGCTCTTTGAATTTGTTGCTGGCGAATTAGATTTTTCCATCCTAGGATTTCAAATAGATCACCAGCATCAGCATCATAATTTGAAAAAGTCAAAACACGGGTTGCTCTGTTTTGTAATTTTTGTATCTTATCCTGTAAGGTTGTCCCACAGTTCCCCCAAACAATATTGCAGTAATCAAAGTGCGGTTGAATTAAAGCTTGATATATGAGATGCAAGGTCGCCTGAGGGACAAGGTGCCTAATTCGTTTCATGGCCCCAATCCCAGAGGCGATCTTCTTTGTTAATTTCTCTACGTAGCTACTCCAATTGAGTTTGTCATCGATAATTACTCCAAGTGATTTTGTAGTAGCTACCTTGCTTACTTCAGCACCATTGATTGCAATTGCTGGGGAATCTGTGAGAGTATTTAACCTCTGCCGTGATCCAATAAGCATGTATTCAGTTTTGGTCATATTTAGAGTTAGTTTGTTAGCTTTCAACCAATTACTAACATTTTCTAAATCTTGGTTTAAATTTGATTGTATATTGTCGGTATTGTCACCCACTAATGTAAGATTGGTGTCGTCTGCATACATCCTTGGCTGACAATTTAACAGACAATTTGGAAGATCATTGATATATAATAGGAATAGCAGTGGTCCTAAAATTGTCCCTTGGGGAACGCCACAACTTAATGAACATTTATTAGAGAGCGACCCATTGATGGAACACATTTGTGTGCGGTTTTCCAAATATGATTTAAACCATTGGTATGTATTACCTTGTATGCCGTAGTGGTTTAGTTTGGATAAAAGGATCTCGTGGTCAACTGTGTCGAAAGCCTTCTTTAAGTCAAGAAAAACAACAGCATTGATTTTTCCACTATCGATATTATATGCCCAATTATCCGTGGCTTCTAATCGAGCCGTAACAGTTGAGTGAATAGTACGAAATCCTGATTGATATTTACAAATAATATTGTGTTCTTTTAAGTAGGCATATAATTGGTCATAAACAATTCTTTCGAACACTTTGGCCACTACCGAGATCACAGAAATTGGCCGATAATTATTTAAATTGTCCCGATTACCTTCTTTAAAAAGTGGGGTTACCCGTACACATTTCCAATCATCAGGAAGTATACCTAAATTTATTGATTGATTGAAAATATCACAAATAGGGATGCAAATGAGCAAACTGTTTAGCAGAGAAGACACTTTCTGGAATTGAAGACACTTTTTTGGAATGAAAACTTTAGTAAGCAGAAGCGCTATTTTTTGTTTGCGTTCACAAAATGACCAAATGTTTTGCTGCAGTCTTGTAGCCAGTTATATCAGCTTTCGAATAATGTGTATATTTTGGTATATGCAATAAACGGACGGAACGCTACAATGTTTTCACTAAAACGTAACACGGAGGTCTTCTATCACATAGAGTGGTTATAGCTATAATTGCTACCAAGTATCCAACTACAGCATGAGAACAAATCCTATATCTTATACGAAATCAGCTCCAACATTAAAATAACCGACTGTGCGAGTGGGCTTAATAAGGTCGCAAAGTCATACTCCGCTTTATGCACCAACTCCAACGGTTAGCTACGTATATAGTGGAAGTGTGACAGAAGGCATATAGAGTCAAATTAAGACACTGTTGGAAGAATATAGATCTCTTGCACAATGCACATGACGTCAAAACCGTGGATTGTAAAACAACTTCAATTCAAAATTCCGACGTTCAACGAAGCAATGGCTTTTAGATTATAAAGGCTGGCGCACATGCGCGCTACGATTTTAGTCGGCCGATGTTTATCGGCTGGTCAACCGATAAAAGGCATTGTTACCATGCATAAATGTGTGCCAGTTACATGTATAAAAAGCTCACATTTTTAGGAACTGCACCCACCAATTTTACGATTATCAAATCAAATAACTTCAAAAAGAATAATGAGAGATCAGTGAACGATCAAAAATTGTAATCGCATGCGATATTTTGACCGATTTTAGTCGCACAATATCAAACCAGTTTAATATTTTACGACGAAAGTCGTGGGACTAAAATCGTAAAAATACCGCACACGTAACAATTTTGATCGTAAGCCGATAAAGATCGGTCGACTAAAATCGAAGCGCGTGCAAGGAACAAGTGCAAATGACATGGAATAGCGATTGCCAACTATAGAATAGATGCACAATCCCTTGGTAGGAAAAGGATCTTTAAAAGTTGAAATTTTCATTCTTGGGCAGATTTCTATTTATTTCCCATACTACTATTTCCTCTTCGCTAACCTAAACTTTATCATCAATCCATTTATTTACGCATGGCGTCTAGCAGAATACCGGTACGCATTCATTGCATTTTTGACAGGAAAATTCCATGAAGGATCACAAATAGAGGGGTTGACTAATAGCAATCCAAGGTCTACAAAGAAGTCTGTTGAAGAGACAAAACTTTAACAATCGTTCACATCATAGTCAATAGAATTATACATATTCTTAAAGCTTCACAAAAGTCTTTCTTCTGGGTTTTTGTTCAGTTCAGCGAAAGTGGTTACTGAACGTATTTTATTTTCTGTATAACGAAGCAGTCATTCAACAGCAGCGTTCGAGGTTAATGTCGGTTTAATTACAATATATATGTCCTTTATATGTATATATATATATATATATATATATATATATATATATATATATATATATATATATATATATATATATATATATATAGCTCTCTGTCTTCGGTCAACAATTCAGAGGCCTTTATTTATAATTTAATTAATTTTGGAATAAACGTAAGTATATACATGTAAGTATACGTTTATTCAAGCGCACAAATAGCCGCACCTTTAGTATTTTACTCTGCCTAATGCCAGGCAATTTTACCCCTGACCTGGATAAAACTGGACTGCTTGATCGTGCCAAAAAATGCCCGAACAAAGATGGCAGAAAATTATTGAGTCACTGTGCTCATGGGGACAACCGCTGACCACTGCATATTTGTCATTGTCATCGATTTGTTATGGTTTTCCGTAGCAAAATATTAAACAAAACAAATATAAAATGTTCACAAACATGTCTGTTTTGTACTTGTATAGGCTATATTATATACTAGAAGTTACTATCTCAAGTGAAGTGCTGCCTCAAATGAGACAAAAACCTTTAGCCTACTCCACAAGCAACTCTATGCAGTCTGAGGCAGACAATGTGACACCCCACTCCACCCAAGATTGCCCACTCCAGCCGAGATTGCCCACCCCACCCAAGATTGCCCACTCCACCCGAAATTTCCCACTACACCCAAGATTGACCAGTCCACCCAGGGTTGCAAACCACACCCAAGTTTGACCATTCCACCCAAGTTTTTCTCACCTCTTCACCATAAGAGCCCACAGAGTTGCCTGCGAAGGAGGCTTAGACAGAGTATTTACACATTTCTTCTATATTTTTAATTATAATATTGAAAACTACAAGTCACTATAACTTATCGCTTGACATGATATAGCAAGGGTTTTTGACAGGATATACACACAATTAATATACAAATATTAAATAATCATGCCTCTTGCTATAATGCTGTGGCAAAACTGTCAATGCAATTCCAAGTGCTTAATATTTTTTGACAAATTTGGAGCTTTAATAAAATTTTACAGCAATGTACCATAGAGCCCATAAGATTATTTTGCAGAATTTGCATAAGTCAAAATACACACACACAGATAGTAGCGTCTGATCAGAATGCTGATCAATGCAAACACAATGTTCCCACACCAATATACACCTAAAATAGAAGAAAACAACTGTGAAATCTCGTACTAAGAAACACAGTTGTCAGTTGTAGAAACTGATATCTTACCTCGACAAGATAACTCTCCTCATCGAAATTGTAAGATAATTCACAAGACTAGTGTGTTCAGAGGTTGACTCATGGCACTGCCAATTTAAAAAATCCATCGCCGTCGTGGTGTTGACCAACTTCAAACGTACAAGCAAATTATCAAAACAAATACTTCTGGCGTATGTGATGTAAATGGTAGGAAGAAACTTCCTACGTCACAAAACGTCATAAAATGGTCATCAAATAAATAAATAAAGTTTCGTTGACTATACATAGCTCGGCAAAGGGGCTGGAGATGAGACACAGCCACCCATGTCAAGTTTAGTGCGCTGCCTCGCTGACGTTGGGCTTTCAATACACGATCACATGTGAAAGTGTTTCACATGTTAACAATCACATGTGATCAGATATATACTCACATGTGATCACATGTGAATGTGTCTCACGTGCTAATAATCACATGTGAACACATGATTTCACACGACTTCACATGACCAGATGACATCTCTTGCTCTTTCATTCTAACCACAGCTGATTATACCCATGTTGTTAGTGCTCATATATACGGATAAAAACATTGCATTAATTCTATGAATGTGTATGAGGTGACAAATTGTAATAAAGCTGGGCTTTCGACGTATTAACTCGGACCTTAACAAATCAATCAGGAATCTCTCAACTCGTCTGAAAGGACATAAGGTCAGTTGCGTAAAGGTTCAGCTGAAAATTCCTACCGTGTGGCGGAATTCGCGAACACGCTTGGGGGTATGATCACCATATAAAATGGGAAGATTTCTCTATTTTAGCCAGCGACAAGCATGTTAGCTCTTTTCTGTCAACAATCTTGATGCATTATGTGATTTAATTAATTTTGGAACGCACGTAACTACGCCCTTGTATTCTTAAGGGAGTTTGGTCGCAGCTCACTAATCTTGACATGGGTTGCCTGTGTCTCGTGTCCAGACCCCTTTGCCGAGTTATGTATAGTCAACGGAATCGAGATTTTGAGAGTTTATTTATTTATTTGTTGAGCATTTTATGACGTTTTGTGACGTAGAAGTTTCTTCCTACAACTTACATCACATACGCCAGAAGGATTTGTTTGATGAAATTACATGTACGTTTGAAGCGTGTTTCAACACGGCAACACCACGACGGCGATGGTTTTTCTGAACTCGCAGTTATCACACTTCAATGTTCTTGGCTATAAATGAACACACTTGTTGTCTTAGGATAGTAGGATCTTATACAATTTTAGTGAGGAGAGATTATCCTGTCGAGGACAGGTAAGATATCAGTTTTTACAACTGACAACTGTGTTTCTTTGTAGGAGATTTCACGGTTGTTTTCTTTTATTTTTAGGTGTACAGTATATTGCCAATATTTGTGTGGGGTCATTGTGTTTGCGCTGATCAGCATTCTGATCAGACGTACGCTACTATCTGCGTGTGTGAACGTGTGTATATTTTTACTTATATAAATTCTGCAAAATAATCAGATGGGCTCAATGGTACATGAAACATCGCTGTATAATTTTATTAAAGCTCTAGATTTGTCAAAACATATTAAGCACTTGGGATTCCACTGACAGTAGAGCAAGAGGCATGATTATTTAATAATCGTATATTAATATGTGTATATCCTGTCAAAACCCTTGCCACATCATGTTAAGCAATAAGTTATATATAATAACTTGTAGTAATGTGTAAATACTCTGTCTACTGTAATTAATATTAACTTTTGGGACTTTCCAACCTCCCTCGCAGGCAACTCTGTGGGCCATTTTGGGTGGAGTGGACAAACTTGGGTGGGGTGGGCAACCTCGGGTGGAGTGGGCAAACTCACATGCAGTGGGCAAACTCAGGTGGAGTGGACAACCTCAGGTGGAGTGGGCAACCTTGGGTGGAGTGGGTAAACTTGGGTGGAGTGGGCAATCTTGGGTGGAGTGGGCAATGGGGGTGTCACATTGGCCACAGACTGCACATATTTGCTTGTGGAGTAGGCTAAAGGTTTTTGTCCCATTTGAGGCAGCACTTCACTTGTGATAGTAATTTCTAGTTTAGTTGTTTTGTTTATAGGACGTGAGCCAACATTTTGAATTACATCTTAGAAAGCAGTTTGCCACATTCAGTAGGTTGACAGTTCAATAGACCTTTTCAAGGGTTTTTTTCGCCATGACGCAAGGGGTGCAAAACCACCTGGGCGATCGCGCGGCCATGCCTATTTATCTTTATTAAAATCATAGCGAAACCCGCGAAGCAAGATCGCTTCGGTAATTTTTGTTAAATTCGTCTTTAATCGTCGTTTGGATCACTGTTCTATGGGCTGGTATGTTCGTTCCTTGATTTTAGACCATTATCGCTAACCAACGTGCAGAAACGCTATAATACGAAAGTTTCCTCAAATGATGAGTAGCTGCGCTGTTATGACCGGCACAACTGAGTGACGATTTCGATCAGCAACGCAATGTAAAACTTTTACCTCCAACGCTTGTCTACATGATCTGACTTCCGAATTATCCTCTTTCTCGTTATCAAACGAAGTATATTTATCATTTATAGACCCGGAGCGTGGGGGATACGGCGAAATATTACATAATATTCATGTAATATTTCGCCGTATCCCCCGAGCGGAGGGTCTATAAATGATATATTATACCGAAAATTTGAACATGCGGTACTAGTTTGAACAGTACAGAGTCAGAAAATAAAAACACATTTATTTGACATTCAATTAAAGATTTTTTTAACAATATATACAATATACATTATTTATCATTTATAGAAAAATAGAAAGTCAACCTTTAAATGTCTGCAACGTATTTACGAATTATAATTTATATTAATTGTACAACCGTCGAACTTGTTGTATCGAAAGACATCTTTTGACTTTGACAATACAGGTGAGAGAACAGTATTCATGACCTGGTTAAGCTGCGGGGTAGAAGGAATATCACAATCTTCAAGCATTGAGAATCATTCAGGAGATGTATAGCGCTCTTTGTCACCTTGGTAGACGGCATTGTGAGCACTATTTGCAGTCATTGGTATTACCAGCGCATCAGACATGTTGCGACTTTGATCCTCAGACACACTAGACGAGTACGATCTGATACAGCTGGCTTCGTTTTTTTGGCCCGAAATAGCCATGATATGTCTCGCTTCATAGCCTATATTTCAACGAGAAAAGTAAGCGAAAAATGGGCGCTGCATCCTGCACATAAAAGCATTGTTTCCCGATTACAAAATTAAAACTTACCAGCTTCATCCAATTTTGTAATCGCGGTTGACCGTATTGAATGATTTATGTATCGTTGTGACAACTGGCCTTGTCGGGATATTTCACTCATCATTTTTGCAAGCGTGTTTTTCCCAAGAGGAGATTTGCAGTACCAAGTTTCTTCGTCTGGAAGAAATGATTGAAGAGGTCTTTGCCACAGCGCTGATATTTCTTTATGCAATTTGCTTAGGTACTTCAAGAATGATTGTACAGGGCAGTTACGATTTCCTACACAAAATATATAAAAGGAAATTTTGATAATATAATCCTGAAAATTTTTTATTTTGAGCATGGAACACATAATATATACATACATTGTTGTTCATACATTCGTCCTTGTGATACGGCTCTGTGGTTCTTGTCCAGCTCGTCAACTTTTTGAAAGATATATTGTTTTCCTGTGCTATCGACCGCGAGAGCAAACGTTTCCTTTGTCATTGTTCTAAGGTTTTCCTGTCCTCTTCTGCACAAGAAATACATGATCTCGAACCAAACCTTATTGAGCAGCCCATTTGGCGTGTCCGTATCAAAAACAAACGTATCGCCACTGTAGAGTTTTTCCATGTCCGCTTTCGTTATTGCCAAGTGGTGTTGAACATTCCCGAGACCTTTGCGAAGTAAATCAACGACAGATGCCTTAAAAACCTTGGTACTATACGCAAACGACTTGTCGTTGACAATATCGATACCCCTTTGTTCTAGGTAATGTCGCCTTAGGCCATGTCGTAGAGACTGAAGAGCGGTGCCGTTGTATTTTGTTCCATCTTGCTTTTTTGCATTTCCAAAAAATTTTTCCAAGCTTTTGTCCAGGCTCTCTTCGTCCTTTTCTGCTTTCCAACGTCGCCAACCGCCCCGTGAAACACGCGAACTGCATTTTTCGTTGATCGTTTTGTGTTTTTTGAGTCTTTATTTTCCAAAATCCGAGCAATTTCTTCATCAGAGTCGCTATCGCAAGACAACAAACTCTCGGCTCCAGCCATTTTTCATTGTTTTGTGTGGGCGCGTGTAGTCCTCGCGAGACGTCGCGTGAGATAACTTTAATATCACAGTGTGATAAGTTTAATATCACACCCCCAGCTCGGAAATCGGGGACTGGGATGCGACACCGCGAAAAATCGGCTGGTCATGTGGTACAAATACTGTTTTCCGATTGGAGAATTTTAATTTAAGGTATAATATTATGTGTTAGATCCCCTTCTCGCAGGAAAGTTATACGTTTCGGGTATATACGCATGTTTACTCTCTTATAAATATGTACACGTTAACTTGCATATACATTTATACAGGACAAAACGAGACCGGGAACTCTTTAAATACAGCTTAACTAACTAAAGAATAAAGATAGAATCGTTCATATTGATCGCATTTCTATCGAATTAGACGTGTAATTTATTTGAAGAACGAAGCAATGTAATGAGAAATTTGACACCATTGGCGTTGGAAAATTTTGGACAAGTTTTTGCTTTTATACGCCAAGTTTCTGCCGAAATCTGGTGATTTGGCCGCTTATTAAGAACTAAACTTTAAGACAACTAACACCTCTTCACCCAACATTCTGGACTGCGTATCCCACTGTACAGCGAGGCGTTTTAATTTGTCCTTGCTAAAATCGACAAACAGTCGCGTCCCGTGCCCGCCACAATCGCGCGCCACCCCTCAGTTGAGGAAACTTTCGTATTATAGCGTTTCTACACGTTGGTTATCAGCGATAATAGTCTAAAATCAAAGAACGAGCATACCAGCCCACAGACGAATTCGACAAAAATCGAAGCGATATCCTTCTTGCTTCGCGGGTTTCGCCACGATTTTAACCAGGATAAATAGGTATGGCCGCGCGCTCGCCCCAATGGTTTTGCACCCCTTGTCTCATGGCGGAAAAAAACTTGGAAAGGTCTATTAATGAACCCTATTAATTAAAACGCTGCGCGGCAGATTTGCGTCTGCCTGTATGCGACCCAGAAGCTAGGACTCACACCTGATCGGTTGGCCAAGCATTTAGGAGTGGAAATTTACTTTTGGCATTTCGGCAGTTATAATTGGAAATTCCTATTTATTTCTCCGTTCTCATGATTAACTGTATTCTAAAAGCTCGCTCACACTCGCACTCAATGTGTGGCCACTCACATTTAATAGGTACAACTCAACACTCAATGAGTCCCCACTCACCCGCACTGAGTATGAGACTACACTCACTCTCTAACCATTCAACTGAACATTAAATGTGCCTATTATTATTATAAAAGGTGCCATCCAGCCTGTTCTGCGCATGATCCGCCATCTTTGTTTTGAGGGCCCTCAAACATGACATTCCTCGACAATTACATGAAGTACCCAGCTTAGTGTAAACCGTTTGATTTCTTCTATTTCTTCTGAAAATTTTCTATTTCTGGTACAAGAAATGAAGAGGAAGCAAGAAAAGCTTACAATCTTGAATAAGGAATCAGTATATATTAATTGTAAATAAAGACGTAAACGTTTGTGAAAGTTGCTCGTCTAGGTTAGTGTAGTCATAGTGACTGACGTTTCGACGACCTCAGCGGTGGTCATCTTCAGAATCATTAGTTTCGTACATGCGCAGAACCAACTGGACGGCACCTTAATTAAATATCGAATTAAATAATTCAACCGGGGCGGAATGCCAAGAGTAAAGTTCCTTCATTATCGGAATGTATCGCATGTATATATTTAGAAACTATCAACGCTTGTGCTCATCTAAAATTTAAACATACCAAATATCAGTGCACAAACTTGATCTGATTAAAGAAATACAAAATGATTTTCCGTGCAGGGTACTCTGATCCACTTTTTAGCTTTTCAAAAGTCGATCAACTTCCCAAGTACTTGAATCAGAGTATCCTGCATGGAAAACTATTTGGCATTCCTTTTAAAAAATAACTGACTTTAAAAAACGGTATATTTAGTCAAAAAACATGGCAAAAATACAAACTCTAGAAATTCCTCAACTACCGATCGCATTTCATCTACTAACACTTTGATAATGTTTGCACAGCGAAATGGAGAAGCTGACAAGCCGAAACATTTGGCTTTGTTTTTGCCAAATTAAAGAGAGAAAAATAGGTAGAAAAGGTAAACTGTAAATTTTAAAAACAGTGAAAAGTATTTGCAACTACCTTAGCCAGACATCTCAGCGTTTGCATGGATCATGCATCCGAAAAAGAAAAGGAGCCTTTTCATCGGGAATATTTTGGATTTATGTTGAGAGCTCGTGGGCATTTTGCTCTCTATCGATAGTTTTGTTTCTTTTACCAGGTGAGTTTACCAGGCAAGAATGCAGGAGGTATTTATACACAAATTTATTTCATCACTTTAAAAACGTGAACTGATCACACCTTTTCGCTGTGTTTTCATTAGCATTAATCACCGTGTTTTTCTACGCTATAAATAGACAAAAAGAAGACAAGTGCAAGGCCATGAACTGTGAGAAGCTTCAACAAAACGAACAAGTTAAACAAATGCTTAAGGTAATTCCTCAGTAATTCTTCCAGAAATGATCATGAAAAGTTGCTGAAACTCCCCAGTATTAAAGTTTATGATATGTTCATAGTAAAATTACAAAAAAATATTGGGGTCGCCGAACTCGTTTAGAAAATACAGCTGCCAGTAAACCATGTTTTCCCAATTTGTAGCTATTTTGGTTAACTCTTGATTTTCGTCTTGTTATCTTAAAAAACCCTTCATAAAAGCACTTAGTTTATACTGACTGGAAAATATTTGATATCTTATAGATGCACTTGTGTATGAACTATTTAGTGGCAACAAATAATGAAAGATTTTTGCCATACAAAAATGTCCACATTTTTCTTGTTACATGTTCGTTTGAAGCCGCAAGAACGAGAAACGTAGCTACAATATTTCAAATTCTCGAAATGAATTTTCCCTATTCTTTCATATATATGCTGTAGAGCTGATGGAGGAAATAAATAATTTAAAAGAAAGTGGGTTCACCGAGTGTCTTCGTGAGCTATACACTAGGTTAAAGCTTGAACATGAAGTATTGTTCCCTATCATTTCATCGATAAACGAAAGCACGCAACAAATTTTTAATTCTTTAAAAACCCCAAAACTTTTTCTTCTTTTTAACAACTTTATTGCATGCTAATACCCAAGCGGGAAGAGAGCGAACGGGACTCGAAGACCCATGCAAGGCGCTCACCCGTTGAAATTAAAAATACTTATAAGAACAATCAAAACGTTAATACATAGAGTCATAGACCAATGGACCTTTTACCTTTTAGGAAAAACCCGCAATGCATTGTGGTAGTTGGGTATCACTTCACTTCCACGTGAAATGGCTGCCGCGGGGGGAGCACTTTTATTTGGAAGAATAATTGATTGGTTTTAACTGCTTTTAGCTTTCGAGAGTAAACTTTACTTATTGCAGTATAACTAAGGGGGTATTTACTACATTCTGTGGAAACGGTAATGGAATTACTGCAGTCGTTGTCGAGAAAGTCAATTCAGAGTGATCGACTGACCGAACACGCTTCGAACAAAAACATTTATGACGAAAGGTCTGTGCGAGCGTTTGCAGGTGAGTAAGCTTATCAAGTGGCGATCAGTAAAATATTTTGCTATGTCCATATTTGTTTGTAGTTTATCTGTACAGATCGCGTAGTTTTTGCAACTGTGCACGTCTCTTTAATGCCTTTTTTCACTTATTGAGACTTACAAAGTTTGACTATGCTTCCGATCAGACGTTCGATAAACAACACCCCCACTAGCAATGTTTTGGTTCTGTTTTGGCCCGAAAACTAAGCTGGTCCAGTGAGCAAAAATTCAGGTTTTTACAAGAGCTGCAACTCAAAAGTGATTGAATTTCGCGAGTTTTGCAGTCGTTGTTTTGCTTATCTTCTTCGTGTCTTAATTCGTCTCCTCCCAAGTAATTTAGTAAGTTCTAGAATTATGCACTTCTCAAAGTTTAGCCCAAGGGTTGGGGAGACGATCAAACCCAGGGGATTTGACATTTTTTGAAAATTTACTTCAAATTCCTTACCCATGGGGCAAACATTTGTGTCAAATAAAGAAAAAAGCTTCTGTGGTTCCACCATTGTATCAATGTAAATATCAATATTTACGCCCCGGGGTGGCAACCCACAGGGATATTGACTCTATGGGGGCAAATTGTCAAATTCGCCTGTAGTAGTATAGCCTCGTTGGTCAAAACACCTCTCCCTGGGAAATATCAAGTGCTAAAATTTAATATTAAGATCATAATATGTATAAAAAATCCCGTCCCTCGAGCTTGTCAAGAAAGTCAAATATGTCTCGGGAAGTCCTACCCTGGGGCTTAACATTGATAGGTGAATAACAATGGAATCGAGGAGAAACAACATTAACAGCATAATAAAGCAGTCAGTACAAAATCTATGTATGTGGTAGTGTCCAGGGAGCTGGATGTTTTTAATATTAACAAATGAATAAATGATAAACTAGAAAAACCAGAGTAATTGCTCTTGTGGTTGACCAAGAACATTAATTTAAGCCCATTTCAAACCTTGCACTACTGAAGAGGACAGTTTCCCGTCCATCTCTTCTGAAACCTTAAAAATGAAATATCATTCAACAAAGAATGTTAAACTGATATTGTCAAAGAAACTGAGCACAATTTCAACCAGAGCGATAATAGAACACAAAAATACAATAAAAACCGCTCATATTTACCTATCAGATTTATACACCACATTTCGATACTTGATGGTCACCAGACTCCCACATAAAATTATCAAATATCCCTTCTCTTGGGATGGTAGTTTTTGTCAAATTCCTAACCCACAGGTGAGGACTTGTGAGGGTAGAGGAAGACCTGTGATGGTGGTTTGGAGCAGGAGACAGATTTTTTTTAAAGAGTTTACGATGCCGTCAGAAATCGCGCTCCCACGGAAAATGTCCCAATTAATTATTCTATAGACAGCAGTTCATTACAGTAATTTAATTTTTTAACCTAAATAAAATTTGTAGTGTTGGCTTAACTTGTTAAACATCTTGGTAGTTGAATAGTCCGTAAATGAAATAAGACGGGTATTTTGACCAACAAGGCTATTCAACTGCAGGCGAATTTGACAATTTCCCCCCATAAAGTCAATATCCCTGTGGGTTGCCACCACTGGGGCTTAATAGTTGATATTTGCATTTACATTGATACAATGGCCACAGAAGATTTTTTCTTTATTTGACACAAATGTTTTCCACATGGGTAAGGAATTTTAAGTAAATTTTCAAGAAATGTTAAATCCCCCTGGGTTTGATCGTCTCCCCAACCCTGGGGCTAAACTTTGAGAAGTGCATAATTCTAGAACTTACTAAATTACTTGGGAGGAGACGAATCAAGACACAAAGGAAATAAGCAAAACAACGACTGCAAAACTCGCGAAATTCAATCACTTTTGAGTTGCAGCTCTTGTAAAAACCTGAATTTTTGCTCACTGGACCAGCTTAGTTTTCGGGCCAAAACAGAACCAAAACATTGCTAGTGGGGGTGTTGTTTATCGAACGTCTGATCGGAAGCATAGTCAAACTTTGTAAGTCTAAATAAGTGAAAAAAGGCATTAAAGAGACGTGCACAGTTGCAAAAACTACGCGATCTGTACAGATAAACTACAAACAAATATGGACATAGCAAAATATTTTACTGATCGCCACTTGATAAGCTTACTCACCTGCGAACACTCGCACAGACCTTTCTTCATAAATGTTTTTGTTCGAAGCGTGTTCGGTCAGTCGATCACGCTGAATTGACTTTCTCGACAACGACTGCAGTAACTTCATTACCGTTTCCACAGAATGTAGTAAATACCCCCTAGTTATGCTGCAATAAGTAAAGTTTACTCTCGAAAGCTAAAATCGGTTAAAACCAAGCAATTACTCTTCCAAGTAAAAGTGCTCCCCTCGCCGCAGCCATTTCACCTGGAAGTGAATTGATACCCAACTACCACAATGCATTGCGAGTTTTTTCTAAAAGGTAAAAGGTCTAATGCTCAAAAACCACAAACCAATAATTAAGTTAGTATCTTCTTATCAAAGTTATTAATAGCTGCTTTAGCCTCCTTAGTGATATTTTTATGTGTTTTCGTCACGAACACTAGGATACAATATTATGCGCAGGAAAGCTGAGCAATGCAAAACTGAAGAATTGCCTTAACTCGAGTTAAGCATTTGGTGAACTTGTTCATTTTGTTGAAGCTTCTCACAGTTCTAGCCCTTACACATGCCTTCTTGTTTATTTATGGCTATAATACATTGTATATTTCAAGCTTTTTTACTTTTATAAATTAATACGACAACAGTGCTTTCGATTTCAGTGTTTAGATACTCTGATCCTGCACGGTTAATGACCAATCAGAGCTTGCGTAGTATAAATGTTATTTTATAATCCCAAATACCATTACTCAGACATTACCGTGAAATTAAAACAAAGAAAAGAAGTGTATTAGAATATAAATGAAAGGCGATTCCCAAAATTTTCGTTCACTAGCTTCGCGAATACTCTCGCGTTGTCGGCCGTGACAACTCCAAGATCTGCAAGGCGCTCCCCAAAACGCTCCAATCCCACCGTTTCTTGCGTGCCGCGGTTTCTAATCGCGTCTGCATGGGCACAAGGTAGTTAAACGTCTTGAACCAACATAAACCATTCTAGATTGTCCCCTCTACTTCTCCCAGATGGAGAGCGGAAAAAGATCAGATTATAAAAGCACCGATTTAATTTATAAAAGGAATATATAGGGACGGGAATCAACACAAACAACAAAAGTTGGTAAATTAAATATCACCATTTCATTTAACGGAAGTGTTCTTTTGAGAAATGTTCGCCGTTTGGTCATATTTATAAACATTTTTATGGAGGGGGATGTATACGTGAATCCCCATTCAAGTATGCGAGTCCACTATAGTGTTAGGCCGTGTTTACATGAAGCGGATTGAGTGTTCAAGTCAAATTCCCCCATGTTGTTTCTCGTTGTTGTGTTTACATGAAGAAGATTGAAAGTTTTCGATCTGATCGAAGCGAATGGCTGAAGCCAATTCACACAGTGGAGGAGATTGACTTGAGATTCAAGCAAGGACGACTTGAATGTCTCCAATCTGACTCATTTAAGCACGGTTTGACTTGAAAATGACTTGATACGCATGAGTGAAGTGCGTGCTAAAAAAATGGTGGACATTGAGGAAAGCCCAGAAAATAGTGTTGAAAACCCGTTTACAAAAAGCAAAAGCAGATCAGATCCATGTAAACATGCATGTGCCCGGATTGACTTCACTCGCGTTTTTCGATTCGATTGGACCGTCAATCCGCTTCAAGTAAACAGGGCTTTATAATGATTCAGGCAGTTCTTTAAAAGGAAAAGCCTAACAATCAAGCAAATACTAATAGCACACACACAAAGTTTTGTGGGAGAAGGGGTTTGGGGTGAAGTACTCCGATTGTCTAAAAGTGTGGTCAAACATCATCCCAACGACTCATTATCATGGCCTTAGATTGTTTTCCTGGGGTATATAATCCCCATTGGGACTCTGCTAATGCCCTATGGGTAATAATCCCCGAGTAGGACATATCCTATACCAAAGGGGTAGCGACCCCCTAAGACATCGACCTGAACCAAGGGTCATAATCCCCTTGGACAGTTCTTACGATTCGATCATTATATTTACATAAAATAACCTGAGGCCATGGGCTTGAAGGTGACCACTGGGAGCACTTAATCCCCCAAAATACACAGAATGTGTATTCCCCATAGACGAAGTATCCCTCCCCCGAAACGCACAATGGCAATATAGCGATTTTTTGACATATAGAAGGGAAAACTATGCATGGTTAGTATTTCGACGTCGGCCAGCGTGGCTGATACACTTGATAGAGTGGATGTAGGGGTTTTTATATAGCGTTCGTAACAATCCGATGGCCAACGTCCTAATGTCTTAACGAGCCAAGAAGGCAATTTTTCTGAAGCTGCAGTTGTAGCAGCACCAATTGCAATGCGGTAGCCATGACTAGCATATTGTGAAGTGTTGAAACCGGCCTGAGTAAGTAATTTCCGCGTCTCCGAGGTTAAAGTCTGTTTCGTCAGATGTTTTCCTGAAGCATGAATGAAGAGAGGACCTCTTTTGGGCATTCGCCGGGGAATATATTGTTTCATGGCCAAAACTGGACAAAGAGGGGCATCATTGGCTCCCAACGTTACCATATGACCCATGCGAAAAGGGGTCAGTCTTGGACTCTTTTAATTAATAGAAATAGTCATGAACGCTTGATTTCCTGTTCCTATCCCTGCATGGTGAAAATGTGATGCTATCTGGTGTAAGATATATATCTGGCTTGAATTTGGAATTGCATGTTAGCTCTCCGAGACGAAGAAAATC
The DNA here is from genome assembly GCA_964035015.1 of Corallium rubrum. NCBI lineage: Eukaryota > Metazoa > Cnidaria > Anthozoa > Scleralcyonacea > Coralliidae > Corallium > Corallium rubrum. Next base: position 14,942,641 of record OZ036000.1, on the reverse strand, counting down.
GAAAACTGCTAAAGTCATAGCTGCCCAAATCATAACCGAGAATCATAGTTGTGGTTGGAATAGCGAGCATCATTTGGAAAAGTTGTGATGGACTTGTAATCGGTAAGCGCATTCGAATTTGGTCTCTACGAGAACGTTTTATACCGCGTAAGACTAGTTGCAAGCGTAAAGTTCAATTGAAATCCGTGGCGAATGTGATAGTGACGGACGGCTGCTATATAGATTTAATGGATGAATATTTGATTGTTTTGGCTAAGTACGCAACGAATTCTGTCAAGAGCGCTTCGGTGGCAGGCAGACAGTGTTCGATTGGTTTATTTATTACGCTTGTACAAATTAACGAAGGCGAGAAAGCGTTTTCACCTGCGCTGTAAGCCTGTTTTGTATCAGCATTAGTAACATTTATAAACCTTTCATTTGTTAAGGTTTTTCGATTTGCGTTCTGGATAGCTTTTCAGTTAGAAATATTAAAATTGAACTTAGCGCACCACCGCCAGATCTGTTATAGAGTGCATGCCTTTCTTCTTGCATTTTTGTTACCAATCGTTTAAATACCTGATTACCTGGTAATCGTAATTTCTGTTTTTGTTGGAGAAAGTATCTATATTACCGTGATAGTATATATACATTTCGTTTTTTATGGTTTTATTTTTGCGTTGGCGGTAGGTTCCAGTTGTGAATATTGAACTAATTAATTCAAGGCGAGTTTTGTGGCGTTTTCCACAGATTTACATTATCCATGACTTAAATAATTATAACTTCGGTTCTATTTTTCCGATGTTCTTCAACAAAATATCTACATTACCATAAGAATATAAACGATTCACTTTGTAAGGTTTTCGTTTTACGTTCTCGTCAGGGTTCGAGTTAGGAAAATGGAAATTAAATTTACTGCATTATATACCGGTAGACGTGTTAAACGGTGTTTTGTTTCGATTATTATAATAGCCTTCGCTTAATTCTAACTTTGGTCCTGTCTTTCCGAATTTGTTTCCCAAAGTATGGTTGCAATAACCATTCAAGCTACAATAATGTATCTAAGTTCCTTTACCTCACCACCAATCATACAATCGACGCTCACGTCAATCCGGGATACATTATCGAGTTACGAATATTGAAATTAACTTAGCCCATCACCGCGAAACATGTTAAGAGCCCTTTCGCATGATTTTTCTTATCGTAGGAACTGCGTTATTGCCCACCTCTGTTACGTTATCGCTTTGCATATTTACCAGAAAGAACACACGACCAACCGAAGCTATCGAAGACTTGAAATCTGAAGGTTGGCTGGAGACGGACGTGATGCTTCCGCAGTTCTTGTCGTCGGCAAGCAATTGTTCCACAGATTGGATGGCCTGTTCTGTCATGGAAGGGCCAGCCAAGTCAGAAAGATGCGTCTGGCTTTGAAAAACACGTTCAGTGCTACAATTGTCGATCTTTGTAGTGCATCCATGACGAGGGTGAGTATCAGAGATTACACTGTTTGACGAATGGCTCCTTTTTGGTTTCCTGTTCACGGTTCACCATGCAACGCGCGTCTTCCTCACTGTATTACAATTAGTGACAAAACCTCTTCGGACACATTAAATAATAATTTATTTTATAGAAAATTACATAAACATAATCCGTTGACCCCCTACCCCCTTTTCAATGTTGGTGTACAACAAGATCCAACCTCGCCCCCAGGGCATTTTGCCTCCACGTTGGGAGGTCGGCGAAAATGGCCCTGGCATCGGCTGGTCACGTGACATCCAGAATTTTGGGGTGTTTTGGCAAGAAAATTTATGCGGTCTTTGTGTTTCGTTTTTGTGTAATACGTATACATGAATAATAAATAATAAATATAACGCTCTGCCGAATCACTCATGTGAACCTTTATCATAAATGCAACTGGCTAGCATTATTCATCATGATACTCCCCACGATTATCCAGGATACATTTAAATGTCGGGAAGAAACACATATCTAATGTTGTTCTTGACTTTAACCAAAGCCATCGTTACAATTCTTTGGATGAACTTCGCAGAGTGGATTTATTGCAATTCATATTTTGATGAAAAAATTACACTGTATCTGAATTAATCAAGTTTTTAAACCGGCCAATCCGATTATAGAATCGACCAGCCGATGCCAGGGCATTTTCGCCGACCTCCCAACGTGGAGGCAAAATGCCCTGGGGACGAGGTTGCAACAAGATCGTGTAGTTAGGAAGGCATGTGTAATGTACAGAGCGATACTTTGGCCATTCAACATTGAAAAAAAGAGGGGGGATATATCCTTTAATTGGGAGAAATGTCCGAAGGGTTTTGTCACTGATTGTAGCTCGTGTACTCGAAAGCTTGAATTCTCGAAATATAGATTCCGTTTCTCTGGATCGTTTGGCGTAGTCATCGAAGAGCCGTCGTGGGGATTCTTGTGGTCGTTCTCGTATTCTAGTTCTAGTTCGTCTGGCGCGGTCTTTGAAGAGCCATCATGGATTCTTGTGTTCGTATTTGTACACGATCGAGAGCAACAACTGGCAGAGCGTGCTCATATGTCTTTGGCATTCGAAGGCGCAGTTACGAAATCCAGAATACAAAAATTCCTGTGTAGAGCTTACAAGTAGCTTTCAATGTATAGCTCCTGGATAAAGTGATTCATTTTGGCGCGTTTTGAGCATATATGCCACTCTTGCGCGAATTGTAATTGGTTAGTTTTCTCGTCGAAGAGAGAAGTAATGTTCTAATTGGTTAGCAAGTGCCGTATCACTACTTGTTTTTCACGTGCACTTGCAACTGGAAGAAAACGACCTTTAGAACTATATATATATATATATATATATATATATATATATATATATATATATATATATATATATATTCGCTTACCTAAAAAGTCTGCAACAGGCTGTTTCATCTAAAAAAGAATCTTCAGGTAGATGACAATCTTCGAAAACAGGAGTTGGGGGCGAAACAATACATGCATTCATGGCTTTTGTTGCGCTGTTTGCGTGGAATTTATTTCGATGACGACATTGACTGATAATTTCTGGTCTTTTGTTGAGTAAACAATTCTTGTTTTTATCTTTCAAAATATAAAATTTTTCTTCTAAACATAAATTACATCATTTTGAACCTCCCGTGTACGAAATAGAATGTTTTAAAATTTGCCAATTGATACTAAAATTCTTATTGTTTTCTTTCAATGCCCAAATATATTTCGAAAGTTCGGTGTCGTTTGCATGCTTTTTATGCTGAAAAGATTTAGTGTGGTTGGCCAATCGCTCTTTGAATGTGGTTGAAGTCGTGCCAATGTAATTCTTGATCGTGTTTGTATGTGTTGTTTACTGTGACTGTTGCTTTGTATACTATGTCCCTAGTCATGCATTGTTTTCTAAGTGGACAATTCGTGTTTTTCCTACAATTGCAACTGCTAGTGTCCTTATCCTGTGGCATGTTATTCCTAGATATGTGTGCATTGTGTTTAGTGATTATTGACTTAACATTGTTCATGCAGCTGTAACTTACTTTGACTGTGCTTCTGTTAAAAATCTTATCGAGCTTGTGGTGTGGTGGGAAGTGCTTGTCAATTAGGTTTAGGAAATTACGTCCTATGTTTGTGCTTACACTCTTGCTAAAGGGTGGGTTGAACCAAGTGATGTTGCGTGGCCTTTTCCTGCGATCATGATCAAAGTTGCTGTGCCTAAGTGCATTCTGATATATGGGTGCAGATTCCTGAAAAATTTGTTCATCTGATGAGAGAAGTGCAATGCGCTTGTTGATTGATGCAGGTAACTGTCTTGTGATGCTTGGTGGGCGGTTAGAGTGCTTATTTATGTAAAGCGGATCGTCATTGGGCTTCCTATAGGGCCTATAATTTCCATTGTTAAGGTCGAAAGTTACATCTAAAAAGTTTACTATGCGTAAATTTGCTTCGGCGGTAATTTTTACGTCAAACTGCTCGAAAATTTTGTGGAGTTCTTTCCTTGTTTTGTCTGGTAAACGTGCTGATTTACTATTTATAATATCCAAACCGTTATCTCTATATAGGCCAATGCTTTCTTTGCCAAATTTCTTACTTAGGTGATTTAAAATGAAAAGGCCTACTAACTCACAAACTTCCGCGCCGTCGAAACAACCCATGGTAACGTCAAACAAACTATTGCTATCTTTTCAGTTTTATCCATGAAATTCCGGTATTGAAAAGGAGAGATTTTCTTGCGTGTTTTATTATTGAAATATTGTTTTCAGTTATAGTAGCCAAATTCGAAGCCCAAGATAATGCTTGGTACAATAGTTTTTCAGAAATAGACGGATAGAAATCGACAATGTCAAACGAAATAAAAGTATGTTTGTCCTTATCTTTTATATTGCCAAACCACTCAATTACTTGTTTTGTATTTCTCCATTGATTTAAAAGTCAAATCGAAATTGCCGCATTAGTGAATAGTCAAATCGAAATGCGGAAATTTCGATTTGACTATTCACTAAAGAATATCGCAATACCATCACAGGACGCTTATTTGAAGAATTTGATTGAAAAAGTGGAAAGTGTAATAAAACGAATGAGATGGAAAGCCAATTTCTTTCTTAGAAACAAACAGAGAGAAAATCAAAACAACCCTTTCGGCCTTGCGTCCAACAAAACACCTCCTTCTATTCCGGAAATAAAACCTTTCGAAGACGACCTTATAAAACTCATCGAAAATATACAATTTCGGCCATACACTCTTAAAAAAAGGTGTGTTAAAACAACACACTTTCTTGTCCAGAATATAACACACCTTACACAGCAAAAAGTCGTTTTCTTACCAAGAAAAAAAGTCTTAATTTAAGAAATAATTTCTTGTAACAAGAAAATATTTCTTGTGTTAAGAAAAATTTTCTCACCACCAAAAAGTTTTCTTGTGTAAGAAAAATTTTCTTACCACAAGAAATTTTTTTCTTATCATAAGAAATCTTTCTATATTCGAATTACTTTCTTATGTTAGGAAATATTTTCTTCTTTTATGGGAATTTTTTTACTAAGAACTATATATACATATTAACTTTTAATTGTGTGGATTCAGAAGATTTTTAAGAGTTTATTTGTTTTTAAAATTGCAATTATCAATTCTCAAGAATTTTTTTTTTATAATAAGAAATGTTTTCTTATAACAAGAATTTTTTTTTCTTATAACAAGAAATTTTGTTTTTTTACAATAAGAAATGTTTTCTTATAACAAGAAATGTTTTTCTTATAACAAGAAATGTTTTTCTTATAACAAGGAATGTGTTTTTTTTTATAATAAGAAATGTTTTCTTATTATAAAAAATGGTTTCCTATATATAAGAAATGGTATAAGAAATCAAGAACAATTTAATAACAGAAAAAAATCAACAATTTATTTCATTAGTGTGTACATGAGGGGGCTAACCCTCCTACCTTTGCTTAATTACAATTTTTCCTTCAGTGATATTTACATTGGTAGTTTAGAAGCACCATTTCCAGCCTACTGTAGGTTATTGGCCCACAGAAGCCAAAAACCAGTGTTGGAAAGAAAACCAGCCCTCAGCTAGCAGGTTGCCTCATTTCAACATAACATCCATTAGGGGCTATTTACATGAGCCGGGTTAGCCTGGCTAACTGGGCTGACAGCGACAAGAGATTTTAATTAACGTTAGGATTCATTTACATCTACATGTACTGTAAACTGAACCAATTCTTCTTTGTACATTTAGTTTATGCGAGTTTCAAAACCACAGTGAGATCCTAATCAATCACGTGACCACAGTTAACCGGGCTAGCCCAGCTCATGTAAACAGCCCCTTAAGACAATTCATTAGATTTCTATGAAGTACTCTTACACCTTCCTACATGCAGTAACTAAAACTTTAAAGCAGAAAGCAGCTGTACAATTACAGGAAAATAACATGTGTAGTACAGTTGAAATATTATTATAAATATATAAGTATCAGTAACATTAGTGACAGCACACTGTATGGTCACTAAAGTTACCTGTACTTATTTGTAATAATATATCATTACTGTGTATCTGCACATACAGTACACAACAGCTATATACTGTACACTGTAGTAAAAACTATAGTTTTAAAGCTTAATTGGATTTGTCCCATTTAAATGGTGTTCTATGATATCATCGATATCATACTTAACAGGCACATACATTTCACCTGTTTGTCCCTTGTGAATATGTAAAACATTAAAGTCAACAAGGCTCTCATATGGGCATATCTTGTGAACTTTTGCATCATTAAGTTCTCTGACATGGTAGGCTTGATATCTTTCACTGAAGCAAAGGGTCTCCAATGCCAAAAATTCAAAGTATACAAAGTTACTCACCACCCAAATCTGTTTAATGCATCCAAAACTGGGTAGCATAACAGATTCATCAACACTGTACACGATGACACCATCCTTATGAAAATCTGTACCATGGCAAATACTGTTGGTAACTTTGTGAACACTTTGAAGTGAAATACCAGGCAGAAGTCCATAGTCATCAAGCCTCGAACGAAGGTACTTCCTTGCAGATTCATCAGCAATGTTTGGGGATCGATAAACCTTTTCTGTTGAAAACAGAGGATGTGTGCTGGGACATTCACTGGCATCACAAAAGTTACTGCACTCGTGCAACTGGCATCTTTCAGCTAAAGATTTTGGCAGGTTTTTGAAATTCTGTATCTTTGCTAAGCCTTTAAAATAACTGTGAGCTGATTCAAATCCAAAGCAACAATGTCTGACCAATGGACCAAGTTGTTTGATCATCCTAGGTATATGGATTAGGTAATGCTGCTTTGGGGTGATGTTGACATCTGGAAACATTTCCTTGAATGCACTGAGATGTTCTGCGATCAGTAACTTTAGCAGATAACTTGGTCAGTAACTTGGACAGATCTCTAATGTAGTGAGATACAGGCTAATAAGGGCAACGATACACAACATGACAGCTGCTGCTTCCTCTGCTCCATTTAATCGATTACCCACCCCATCAGAGTTAGAAGAAATGGCAAAGTCACTCATAATATCTTACCCATGCCTAAGAGATGCTGATACAGGACATGTAAGTAATGTTCTAATGGGAATATAGAAGATATTACACGGTGGTGCGAAGATATGAATTTTATCTTCGAGTGGTGAAAACAATACTTTACGAATGAGTGTAGCGAATGAGTAAAATATTGTTTTTACCACGAGAAGATAAAATTCATATCTTCGCACCACCGTGTAATTTTCTTTTTATTATATAGATTCAATGCAAAAGGTGGGAAAATGTTTAATCACGTGATCGATATCTTCACTAGTAAGGATATGGAAAATATGTCACTGCATATTTCTTAGTAAAACACTCCCATCTATATAATAAATATTGTCTTTAAATGTTGTTTTTTTATTATTTTAATTTTTGAACTTTTTACATTTAAAGCAATTGCACATGCACTTGATGTACTGTATGCAATAAGACATTGTGCAGCTATGCTTGTGCCATGCTTTCAGTGATGGCCTGAGTGATCAGAACACCACACGGGCAGAGGTGGAAAGAGTATCGGAACCAAGAACATTTTGGATGTACATTTCCCTACAAATTTTCACAGAAATTTTTATGTATAAAATATCCTGATCCAGCATCATTTATTTCTCAAAGAGTGAAATTTTGGCAGGGCTTTTAAACTCAGAAAAGTGCACACACTTTTCAAAATCCAGTATCCGGCCAGATAGTAAAAAGCACTTTCCGGTACATGCACCCCTGCCTAATATATTTACTGTTTTATACATGAAATAATACATGTTGAACATATATTTTTGTAGGGTGTCTTGTTTAAACAGCTAAAAAGAAGGCTGGGCAACATGCAACCAGTTAAGAATCCACAGGGACCATGTCTGAAGAGAAGGAAAGTTTTATCAACTGAGCCAAGCGAGGTGAACAAGCCTGAGAACGGACATAAATCTGTAACTGGTCCAACTTCTGAAGTGGAAAGTTGTTTGCCATTAACCACCAAAAATATTGGTTAGTTAACTCTTCTACATAATGTTTGTTGTTATTGTATGTGACTACAACTTATATCAAAATGTTTTGTTAGTGTGCTCTGTGTACTGGTGCTAACAGCTAACAGCTAAGTGCTACTGTTGCATGTAATGTCAATATAGTAGTTGTGATTACACAATGCCACCAATCATTCCATGCAAATCATCCAATTCTTGGTTAAAGTTTTTATCCTTTTAATGTTTGTATGTTATTAGTGTTTTCAGCTTGAGTTTGTAAAGTTTTTCATATGTTTTTGCTGTACAGGCTGTTGTAAGTTAAACTTAGAGAAAAACTCTGCACTCCAGACAGGTCTCAGAAGGTTGACCTTTAGCCTGAGAAAACAGCCGCCTCTTCTCACTCACCCCCTCGCAGAAGGGGGTGAGTGAGATAAGGCGGCTGTTTTCTCAGGTTAGTTGACCTTCTGACTCCAGGAGGTTGTGGGTTCAAGTCCCAGCTCAGAGTTTTTCTCTGAGTTTAACTTATGTCTTATGGACAGCTTGTACTTATCTTTTAATGTTTGTTTTACATCTGGCTCATAAGCTTGAACAACACATTGTCCAGTGAGAATTTACTATATTATTATTATGCCCAGTTAGTGCCATCTAATGGTACATAATTTGTTAATCACATGCATTTATGCATACAGGAAGCTAAATTTTTGTAAATGTTATTTGTCTTATAGGCAGTCGCAGTGAGCATGTGGATGAGCCATCTATTGATGGGACATGTGATGACTCTGCAATTATGGCAAGACATTTCAAGGCCATCCAGAAGGAGATGGCAAAACCAAAACCAAATTTAGAAGTGGTCAATTGCTACTTGAACAAAAAATTCAATGCCCGGCGAAATTGGCTGACAATGATTCCTGCAGAAGAGAGATGCAGGGAACTACTTGACACATATCCTTGTTTTAAGAATTATGTTGAGGTAACTAAACATTTAAAGTGGATGTACTTGTACTACTAGCAATAATTCGTATACTGTAGGTAATAGCATGGTTTTGAGTGTGATTTGAATAAAACATGCACAAGTGAGTTTTTCAAAGATTACCAAAATAGCACGAGTCCAAAGGATGAATGCTATTTTAGGTCTTTGAAAAACTCACAGTTGAGGAACATTTTCTTGTATATTAATAAAAAGTGAATCAGTATGTATGGTAATTAAATAAAAAAATTTCTCTCCCATAATTTATAGGTTATTGAAGAGGCCCGAAGAGTGCTGGGAATGGATGAGAAAGACCACTCCGCATTCATGATAGAGTGTATTGACCGACTGGGTGAAGAGGTTGAAATAATGGTTTATTTTGCCATCCATAAGGGATTAAACCCTCCAAGGACCCCCAAAATAAGTAAGTTATTTGAAAAGGTATATGTTGTGTAGTTAGGTTTATTGTGCATAAAATGCAGGTCTTACTATAAACTGGTCAGGAGCAAATACTATAAAGGCGAATGAAAGCTGAAACATTACATTGTGACTTATTGGATTTATCTGAGTCCAATATCACAAAATATTTAAGTTGAGAATTCAATATTGGGGTGAGAACTAAAGTCGAGCCTAATGTTGCTATTCAGCAAGACAGCTACATATTGGACAGCGAGTTTTAGAATGTTTACATGAGTGTTTCTATCATTTTGTCTGGATTTTTTGCTCGATATAATAAAATACTTATTGGATTCACCTTCATCCAATATCACAAAATATTTAAGTCTCGAATTGCAATATTAGGCTCAACTATCAGTCTCACCCAACATAAAATTCTCGACTTAAATATTTTGCGCTATTGGACTCATATGAATCCAATAAGTTATATTGTCCAATTACAATACGTACACTGTCCTACATCATAAAATATTAAATATTAGATGTGATTGGACACATTTAAATCATTGGCAAAATGCAAGGGTAGAATAAATTAGGAATATCCACACGCAAGAAAATTATTTAAACCAATTTTATTATATTTTTTAATATTGCTCATACTGTAATTATATTGTTATTAATGTAATCTGGTTCAATTTTTCAGGTACCAAAATCGTGCACATTTTAAAAAATCTTCCAACAATATTTCCTGGAAAGCAAAAATCTACATCCAAAAAGGGAATTGCATTAGTCCATGAATTGAAGGTAAGGGATCTGTGGATATTAATAAACAATTATTGGATGTTGCTGAGCTTGGTGGCAAGAATTATCCAGACCAAGGCCTGTGTTATCTGCCGATTGCTGAGGTGGGTAGCATTGACCTAGGTCTAAATAATTCATGGTACACTGTATGATGCGAAAGCCAAATTGGATAATAATTATACACTGAAAAATGAACTGGGTATCTCGTTCTCACTTGGTGACCACTTTCAATTGATGGTACGGGTTTTGGAGTGCAAAAAATCATCTCATGTGAATTGATCGCAGACAGTGTATTTGCTTTACCAAAAGTGTGTTAATGTTTAACTTCTAACTTCCTTCACAACCAGCAAAGGGTACTTCTGGTTTTTAAAGCAAGTCTTGCAATTACAGGCTTTGGCTGCATGTGTATAACCCATTCTGCTCCTTGCTAACCTATATGCATCTCAGTAAAACATTCTTCACACAATAATGGTCTAACAGTTTTATTGATATATTATTTATTTTAGGATTATGAAGATCCTAATTCATGGTGTGGGAAACAATGTGGGAACATTCCAGTAATGCTGATCGACTGCGAGACAGTATATGTGGTGGTTGGAAAGAAGATTTTGTTCACAACCGATGTGAGAAGCATCAAAGAGGCAACTGTTGGCTACTTGGCTTCTTTTTATTTATTGGATTTCGATTACCCGAAATCTTTTGAAATTGGTATGAACATGTTACAACATGTCATTTTTAAGGATGAAAGAGTGCCACAGGACATTTCAGGCACATTCAATGTTGCACTTAAGGCGTACAATAAATATAAGGCAGAATTTTCATGAATCATTCATTAATTATTTATGTCTGACTTCACCTGTAGGATTAATTGTTGTGTTTATATTATTTTGCAATTGAGTTTATCGTTAATTATCATATCATTAGTTATGTATATAATTCCCTTAATTTGTTAATACATTTTGTTGTAATTTGTTAATTATTTGTGGACAATTATCCTTTTTGCATGATTCTCAAGCAATACAATTTGTTTTTCTGAAAACAATTAAGGAGATAGTTTTCACATCTCTTGTATGGAGAAATATTTTCTTGTTTTAAGAAAGTTTTCCTACTATACTCTGTAAATAAAATGTTCTTATTTTGAGAAAATTATTCTTATTTCAAGAAATATCTTTCTTATTTCAAGAAAAATATTTCTTATTTTAAGAAAAATATTTCTTATTTTAAGAAAAATATTTCATATTTTAAGAAAAATATTTCTTATTTTAAGAAAAATATTTCTTATTTTTTAAGAAAAATATTTCTTATTTTAAGAAAAATATTTCTTATTTTAAGAAAAATATTTCTTATTTTTTAAGAAAAATATTTCTTATTTTAAGAAAAATATTTCTTATTTTAAGAAAAATATTTCTTATTTTAAGAAAAATATTTCTTACTTCCAGAAAAAAATTCTTATTTCAAGAAAAATATTTCTTATTTCAAGAAAAACAATTCTTATTTAAGGAAAATTGTTCTTGAAACAAGATAATATTTTTCTTAAAACAAGAAAAAACATTCTTGTTTTAAGAAAAACTTTCTTATGTATTTTCTTAATAAGAAAAAAAATCTTGCTATACTCCCAAGCCAAATTTTCTTATTTTAGGAAAATATTTCTTAAAATAAGTATTTTTTTTCTTAAAATAAGAAAATGATTTTTTGCTGTGTAAGATGTGTTAATATGACACACTAAGGTGTGTTATTACAACACACTAAAGTGTGTTAATATAACACACCTTAAGGTGTGTTTTTTTGCTTGTCCAGAATATAACACACCTTAAGGTGTGTTTTATAAAAAGGTGTGTTATTTAACACATCTTGGTGTGTTAACGAACACACCTTGGTGTGTTAATGTAACACACCTTCGTGTGTTAATGTAACACACCTTAAGATGTGTTAGTTTAACACACCTTAAGATGTGTTGATTTAACACACCTTAAAATGTGTTCGTTTAACACACCTTAAGATGTGTTAGTTTAACACACCTTAAGATGTGTTAGTGTAACACACTTAAGATGTGTTAATTTAACACACCTTAAGAGATGTGTTAGTGTAACACACCTTAAGATGTGTTAGTGTAACACACCTTAAGATCTGATGAATAAATACATAAAGAGTTAAACTGAAAAATATATTAGAAAATATTTAATATATTAATTTCAAAAAATATCTATACAATACTAAAACTATGAAGTATGTTATAAAAGCAATTTGTTTCCTAGTTCATATATTTTATTTAAATAGTATGGACATCATTTCGAAGTTCAGCCATGAAAGTTGAGTATTTAGTTCCTCTAAATACATCAGTGTATTTAATTTCTAAAGCAACATCTTGCAGGGAAAAAAAATCCTGACATGCTGTAGCTCACATCAAATACAAAGTAAGTTGATACTGTATGTTATCCACCATTTTCCCTGGGAAGCATTTCTGTTTTGCAGGGATTGCTGATGCAGCAGGCTAGAAATTTAAGAGAAGATGTTTTCAGACTATTACTTCTAGCAGTGGGGATATTAACCCATTCCAGGTTAAGCCAGCTAAAAACAGCAGCTTTCCTATTTTACTCTGTCTACTGCAAGACAATTTAACTCATTAAATGGGGAGTCCTCAGCAAGTCTAGATTGTCTGGAATTAGGTGTACGCACATATAAAATTCTTAAATTTCTGATCACTCTTACAATAACACATGGTTAATATAGAAACAAATCACTGCATAATGCTGCTACCTGTATCAAATGTGCCATTTGTCCAGGGCGGCTAAGAGATGTGCCATCTCACCTTAACATTGATTATGCAGAAATATGTTCTAAAGATTCACCCTAAATCCTTAGAACATGCTATGTAATCGAGTGAAATGCCGAATATCATTTATTATGCAGAACTATGTTATCTTATTTGCTCACCAAGTGAATTTGACAGATTTTACCCAGGTCTGGATTGTCTGGAATTAGGTCTTTGCACATTTAAAATTCTTAAATAGGTGTACGCACATTTAAAATTACTAAATTTCCGATCATTCTTACAATAACACATGGTTAAAATAGAAACAAAACACTGCATAATGCTGCTACCTGCATCAAATGTGCCATTTGTCCAGGGTGGCTAAGAGATGTGCCATCTCGCCTTAACATTGATTATGCAGAAATATGTTATCTTATTTGCTCACCAAGTGAATTTGACGGATTTTACCCAGGTCTGGATTGTCTGGAATTAGGTGTATGCACATTTAAAATTCTTAAATTTCTGATCACTCTTACAATAACACATGATTAAAATAGAAACAAATCAATGCATAATGCTGCTACTTGTATCAAATGTGCCATTTGTCCAGGGCGGCTAAGAGATGTGCCATCTCGCCTTAACATTGATTATGCAGAAATATGTTATCTTATTTGCTCACCAAGTGAATTTAACAAATTTTACCCAGGTCTGGATTGTCTGGAATTACATGTAGGTGTACGCACATTTAAAATTCTTAAATTTCTCATCATTCTTACAATAACACATGGTCAAAATAGAAACAAATCAATGCATAATGCTGCTACCTGTATCAAATGTGCCATTTGTCAAGGGCGGCTAAGAGATGTGCCATCTCGCCTTAACATTGATTATGCAGAAATATGTTATCTTATTTGCTCACCAAGTGAATTTAACAAATTTTACCCAGGTCTGGATTGTCTGGAATTACATGTAGGTGTACGCACATTTAAAATTCTTAAATTTCTCATCATTCTTACAATAACACATGGTTAAAATAGAAACACATCACTGCATAATGCTGCTACCTGTATCAAATGTGTCATTTGTCCAGGGCGGCTAAGAGATGTGCCATCTCACCTTAACATTGATTATGCAGAAATGTGTTATCTTATTTGCTCACGAAGTGAATTTGACAGATTTTACCCTGGATTGTCTGGAATTGGGTAGTTTACATGTACTGTACACGTAGATCCAGGTGTATTCTTAAATTTCTGTTCATTCTTACAATAACACATGGTTAAAATAGAAACAAATCACTGCATGATGATGCTACCTGTATCAAATGTATCTCGCCTTTTAAATATTTGATTATGCAGAAACACTGTATATGTATCATATTTGCTCGCAAGTATTAAGTGAATAATTTTGACAGATTTTACCCAGGTCGGGTAATATATATATATATATATATAAGTGTTAATATTAAAGTTTATATACCTATAGGATAAGCTACGTTCTACTATTAACTAATATTATAGCTACTAACTAGGATAATAACTTACCACTATCCCTCACTAGCTGGCAAAAAAAGGTTGCAGACAAAGCTCGATAATTTCATCCTCTCCGCAAAATAGCCATAGTTTCAGCCTTCAGCTCGAGCGGTCAAGCCTCGATTTCATGATTGATTAGCAAGCCGAGCGCAGCGCGTAATTTAAACAATGGAGACTTGTTTCCAAAATGCGTTAAAAATATTATTCGCGACCAAGCGCTAGCCCCGAGTTCTTATGAGCGTGTAGGACTTCTTTAACGCTAAACGTACAGGGATATTATCCAAACGCAGCGCTAAGATAGACGGCAACAGTGAACAGTCATATTAAAACACGAGGTAACAAAACTGGCAACTTACCGCGCCGATCATGCACTTCGTCTCTTTCTTCAGCAGGACTCGGCGAAGCTTTAAGCACGCTGGCGTCTCCTTCAGGCACAGAGGTTTTAATCACAATACTGTTGAATGCACGTTTCAGCAGCAGACGGTAGCCAGATTTTGGGAAGACTGTTAAAAACTCGGTTTGGTCACGGAATAAACAGACAAGTGTTGTCCCGTCAATACAGTTGTCTGTATAAATGAAAATATTATAACTCATAAGATTTATATAATACGAGGCAACCGGCAACTGAGCAACAAATCAAAAATCTTGAAGTAAAGCTACTCTTACGTGCCTTTTAACGTATCACAAACGTCTTGTGGAGCCTGCTTGATCTTCAAGAAATCGGTTAGTTCTGAAGACTGAAGTCACTGAACTGAAGTGTTCATGTTACTGAAGAGTCTGAAGTCCATGCAACGACCAACCTTCGCACGACAAACAGTGATCGACAAAAAGTGCGGCAATTTGCGCCCAAAATGGCTGTTCCAATTTCGAGAGCGACTAAGCCAGGTCTAAGTATCACTGAAATAGCAGCGTATCAAGTCTTACAGACGTTTAATTTCTTACAAATTAATAGGAAAGAGTGTTTATTTATAGAAATGCATGTTATATTCAAATTTGTGTTTTATTTCAAAGGTGTGTACTGTTACTGTAAGTTGTAGGAAAATGCTAATTTAGTTTGCGACATTTGTGAAAGGTGTGTTACTTTGAAAGGTGTGTTATAAAAAGGTGTGTTATTACAAGGTGTATATTTGAAAAAGGTGTGTTATTAGGAAAAGGTGTGTTATTTTGAAAAGTGTGTTTTAAAAAGGTGTGTTATTAGAAGGTGTATATTTGAAAAAGGTGTGTTATTGGGAAAAGGTGTGTTATTTGGAAAAGGTGTGTTACGAAAAGGTGTGTTATGAAAAGGTGTGTTATGTGAAAAAGGTGTGTTATTTAAAAATGGTGTGTTATTAGGAAAAGGTGTGTTTTCTTACAAAAGTGTGTTAAATTAACACACCCTCTGTGAAAAGGTGTGTAACTCAAAATTATTATAAAAGGTGTGTTATTTCAAGGTGTGTTACAGTACACGCCTGGTGTGTTATATTGCACACATGGTGTGTTATCTAACACACCAAGGTGTGTTACTTAGCACACCAAGGTGTGTTAAGGTTAGATAATTAGCTATTAAAACACACCTTGTGTGTTACCCTAACACATGCAGTGTGTTAGATAACACACCTTAGTGTGTTATTTAACACACCTTGTTTTAAGAGTGTATACGAACCAGTTTCAGAAATGTTTGGCTACCGATTTAAAGAAAATCAATTCATCTCCCAACATTTTCTTTTTTGTAGAGAAAACTAGGAACATTTATGAAACCCCGCTCGACACATACAACAAGCTCCTACATGACAACATTACAAAAACATATAAGCATGGATCCGAGGACACTATAGATGAAATTGATTCGGAACTAAAAGAAATTTCGAACAGTTTAGGAATCGGCGACAAAATTGAAAAAATGAAAAAACGCGAAGCATTTATATCTTTAAAAGACCACAAAGAAAATTTCGAAAACAATCCAAAATGCCGATTAATTAACCCCGCTAAAAGCGAATCCGGAAAACTAAGTAAGGTGATTTTGGGCAAAATTAATTCTAATTTGAGACAAAAACTGAATTTAAATCAATGGAGAAATACAAAACAAGTAATTGAGTGGTTTGGCAATACAAAAGATAAGGACAAACATAGTTTTATTTCGTTTGACATTGTCGATTTCTATCCGTCTATTTCTGAAAAACTATTGGACCAAGCATTATCTTGGGCTTCGAATTTGGCTACTATAACTGAAAACAATGTTTCAATAATAAAACACGCTAGAAAATCTCTCCTTTTCAATACCGGAATTTCATGGATAAAACTGAAAAGATAGCAATAGTTTGTTTGACGTTACCATGGGTTGTTTCGACGGCGCGGAAGTTTGTGAGTTAGCAGGCCTTTTCATTTTAAATCACCTAATTAAGAAATTTGGCAAAGAAAGCATTGGCCTATATAGAGATGACGGTTTAGCTATTATAAAAAGTAAATCAGCACGTTTAGCAGACAAAACAAGGAAAGAACTCCACAAAATTTTCGAGCAGTTTGACGTAAAAATTACCGCCGAAGCAAATTTACTCATAGTAAACTTTTTAGATGTAACTTTCGACCTTATAACAATGGAAATTATAGGCCCTATAGGAAGCCCAGTGACGATCCGCTTTACATAAATAAGCACTCTAACCGCCCACCAAGCATCACAAGACAGTTACTTGCATCAATCAACAAGTGCATTGCACTTCTCTCATCCGATGAACAAGTTTTTCAGGAATCTACACCCATATATCAGAACGCACTTAGGCACAGCAACTTTGATCATGATCTTAGCTACACTAACACACAGCACAGCAACCACGCAGGAACAGGCCACGCAACATCACTTGGTTCAACCCACCTTTCAGCATGCAAGAGTGTAAGCACAAACATAGGATGTAATTTCCTAGCACTTCCCACCACACCACAAGCTCCATAAGATTTTTAACAGAAACACAGTCAAAGTAAGTTACAGCTGCATGAACAATGTTAAGTCAATAATCACTAAACACAATGCACACATATCTAGGAATAACATGCCACAGGATAAGGACACTAGCAGTTGCAATTGTAGGAAAAACACGAATTGTCCACTTAGAAAACAATGCATGCATGACTAGGGACATAGTATACAAAGCAACAGTCACAGTAAACAACACATACAAACACGATCAAGAATTACATTGGCATGACTTCAACCACATTCAAAGAGCGATTGGCCAACCACACTAAATCTTTTCAGCATAAAAGCATGCAAACGACACCGAACTTTCGAAATATATTTGGGCATTGAAAGAAAACAATAAGGATTTTAGTATTAATTGGCAAATTTTAAAACATTCTATTTCGTACACGGGAGGTTCAAAACGATGTAATTTATGTTTAGAAGAAAAATTTTATATTTTGAAAGATAAAAACAAGAATTGTTTACTCAACAAAAGACCAGAAATTATCAGTCAATGTCGTCATCGAAATAAATTCCACGCAAACAGCGC
>OZ036000.1:14862252-14919752 GCA_964035015.1 Corallium rubrum | reverse complement strand
AGTTAGTTAGTTAGTTAGTTAGTTAGTTAGTTAGTTAGTTAGTTAGTTAGTTAGTTAGTTAGTTAGTTAGTTAGTTAGTGTTTGTAGTTAGTTTGGTAGTTAGTTTGGTAGTTAGTTGTTAGTTAGTTAGTTAGTTAGTTAGTTAGTTAGTTAGTTAGTTAGTTAGTTAGTTAGTTAGTTAGTTAGTTAGTTAGTTAGTTAGTTAGTTAGTTAGTTAGTTAGTTAGTTAGTTAGTTAGTTAGTTAGTGAGTGAGTGAGTGAGTGAGTGAGTTAGTTAGTTAGTTAGTTAGTTAGTTAGTTAGTTAGTTAGTTAGTTAGTTAGTTAGTTAGTTAGTTAGTTAGTTAGTTAGTTAGTTAGTTAGTTAGTTAGTTAGTTTATACACAGCTCCAGGGAAGAGCTCATTATGTGAATTGAACTCCGCGTTCTAAATAAATTCTTAATAATAAAAAGAAGTATGAATAGTAGTGGAAGTAAATGTGCAAAAAGGCAAACTGATCGTGGCACCCAAAAAAAGAAGGGAAAAATGAAGCAACCGAACCAAAACCTAGACTATGCCTACCACAGATAGCCCGAGTAAGAAAAACCCAGAGAAACCATGCAACCCGAAACCTAGATTCGGTCTACCATAGGTAGCCCGGGTAATAAGTTGCAAATGGAAACAATGTCCAGTACAGGATCAGTGTACATATAGTTTAAACTTTTACCAGGTAGATTACCAGGGCTCCAGTTGACGAGTATAAAATCGCCTGCTGTCAGACACAGTAAAATTAACAAGTGGCAACAATGCCCGGTAACAGAGTTAAATTGATTAAAAGTTATGGAATTGTATCTTAATTCTGTTGGAAATATGTTCCATACCCTGTCGATAAAAGAGTTTTGCAAAGTGTGTGTTTTACTTTAGTCACGATGTTAACAGATATAATTCAGAATAGATATCACAACTTCCCTTTTGGGCAGGAATTGAGAGCATAATTATTATGGAAGAGTACAATTCTCACCACTTCGCCAAGGTTGTGTAAACAACACGAGTAAATGATCTGGCTTGGATCAAAACCCAACAAATCGTATTTTTGCGAAAACCCACGCCGAGATATGAACCAAGTTTTCTCACGCATTATTTTTCTTATCAAACAAAACCTTCTTTCAACAACGTCAGCGCGTCGTCCTTACAAACGGCAGACGGGAAAATAATAATGGTCTTTAATAATAATAATAACTAGGAATTACTATCGCAAGTGAAGTGCTGCCTCAGAGGGCATAGGACATGGGTAGCCTAATTTTTGATATAATTTGCAAAATATCCTGGGGATGATTATGTACATTGTAACAAACATACTGTAGCATGTACACATTTTTTTTCAATTCTTTTAATTACATTCAAATACTACAGACTTAAATTACAAATAACTATCACTTATCTGAATATATTTGGCACCATCACTTATCTGAATATATTTGACAAGGCTTAACTCTTTCTTGTCCGAATTGGTCTTTGGTATTTTATTCTGGCTAACGCCAGACGATTTTATTCACCTCTGGGGAAGCCCCCGGACAGGAATGAGTTATAAACTATCTCTTTAACTCTTCTTGTCCGAATTGGTCTTTGGTATTTTATTCTGGCTAACGCCAGACGATTTTATTCACCTCTGGGGAAGCCCCCGGACAGGAATGAGTTATAAACTATCTCTTTAACTCTTTCTTGTCCGAATTGGTCTTTGGTATTTTATTCTGGCTAACGCCAGACGATTTTATTCACCTCTGGGGAAGCCCCCGGACAGGAATGAGTTAAACTACATACATTACGACTATGTAGTTGATGTTTAGTAAACTAATTTATGATAAATGACTGCCACTATAAATCATGCTTCTTGATGTGGCAAAGCTGTCAGCGGAATTCTGAGTGTTAATTCTGATATGTTTATTATAACAAAGCAAGTACCAAGCAAGGCACTGACTAATTAACCCTATCCAGACTGGGGGGGGGGGGGGGGGGGAAAGTGCCCGCGCTGATTTTAAAAGTTAATATCTCCTAAACCAGTACAGGTATGGTTCTGACATTTTACGACTTTTCCTAAATATCTAAATATGTATGGGCTTTATGTGTGGAAAATTTGGTGGAAAGACATTACGCCCAAAAAAAGTTACAGCGGAGTCGTGAACACCTACCAACACTAAATTTCAGCAGACAATTTTTCTTATGTTTACTTTTAAAACAGTTACAATAAAAGTAAGCACTTTTTAATAAAGAGAAACTATTTTTTTGATATACTACCTTTTTATGTTAACAAAACAATAAGAAAAACAATTTTGGAAATTCTAAAAATCCAGGGTTTTTGCAATTAATGACGTCATGATGACGTCATAATTTGTTGCCATGACAACATAAGTGCAGCACATACTTGAACAAGGCATACCATCCACCTGAAAAGTTTTGTCGGAATACCCCAAATGGTTCAGGAGATATTGACCACGGGCACTTTCCCCCCCCCGAGTCCCAGAAGACGAAAAAAAGCCCGGTCTGGATAAATAGGGTTAAACAGCAGAAATGGTATGTAACATGTTATATACAGTATACTTGCTCCTTTGTTTATATTGTCTAACTTTTATTGGAGTTGTTGTTGAGAATGCAATACTTTCAAGGAGATCTTTGGACATATCCACAACTCCATACTGTTATTGTCATTAAAGAATACACCACTGCAACTACAGTATTTGATTTTCCCAAAGAACTTGTAATATTGTATTTACTCCAGACCAAATACGATGGTTATCCATGGCACAGAAATAATTTCTACTGTTCGCTGAATTTTCACGAAGTGGACAATTTTCCACTGAATTTTCACAAAGTACTGTAATAGTAAAGAATTTCTTGAAGACAGTTCCATGTACATTTCATTACATATACAGTGTATCGACCGTAGTGCTTTGTGCACGAACCATTGTAGAAACTACTGTAGATTGCATAAATATAGGGCACTATTATGGAAATGACAACAAAAGAGATTGTAATTTCAAACATTGGCATCAAAAACATTTCAAGTTACTATACATGTGTGGTTCATGTGGCAAAAAAGCAGTGTCAGTTGGTAGCTTACTGAAATGTGAAGCCTGTAAGATGAAGCAAAAGATCATGCTAATAACAAGCAATGGTACGCAAAGTTATTCGTGCAAAATGCAGGTACGAAAGAGCAGTTCAACATGATGGTGTTTCATCAGCATTTACTGAAAATGTTCCAGTGCAATGATAAAGAGTCAGAGTGGAATGAAGGCGTTGATGAGGATAAGATAACAGATGTGCTGTTGGAAAGTCGCGATATAAATGTCAGCTATGACATTACGGACAATAAACTTATTCAAGTTAATGTCTAACAATTTTGTTAGTGGAAATGAACTTTTTTAAAGTCATTTATGCTATCATTATACTTACTATTGAGCTATGTTATTGTCTAACAATTTTGTTAGTAATCAAAGTTAGACAATTAATTTTTTTAAAGTAATTTATGCTAGTATTGTACTTACTATTGAGTTAATTATGTTATTGTCTAACAATTTTGTTAGTGATAAAAATTAGAAAATGATTTTTTACTCGGGCTACTGTGGTAGGCGAGTCTAGGTTTCGAGGCCGGTTGTTTTTGGGTTTTTTTGTCGAGATATTGCCCCAAGAAGCTTAGCGAAACTGCAGGCATGACGTCACACCTCAAATGTTTATGTTTCGTATTTTCATGCAGGAGTGGCGAGTTTTTCTTCTCCTGACGCCTTTGGTTGTGTTGTTCGAAGTGAATTTGTGTTTTAATGATAAACACGTTCGCAATGTTTTTATACTATAGTAGACGTGGGTTGTTCCGCGATCTCGATAACCGTACGCTGAAAATGTGTAGTACTCGATCAAACTTTCACGAAAATTCTCAATCAATGTGTTCTCGATCATTTACATGTGTTATTAATTAAATGCAAGTGAAAGGTAAACATGCTGTGTTTTACATTTACATTTTTCTTGATACCTATCCTAATAGCATTTGTTAGCGCACAGGCTAGAATCATGGCGTATTGGATTATTTGTATAGCATAATCTTCCCATACCAGCCTGTAACACTGCCCAGTGCCCACTATTAAGTAGTCCGAGTTAACGCCTAGCGGGCGTCTTGTTTTAAAGTAATTTATGCTAGTATTATACTTACTATTATATATGAAAGTACTGAGCCGTCGATTAAGGACGACACAAATAAGAAACATACAGCGAATGCGTTTGTTATCGAAATATCGGGTATCGGGATTTTTGTACACAGGCTCTCAAATACTCTCGAAGTTCGGCAGTTCATAAGCAAGCGAAAACAGACAAAACAGCGGAGACGACTTTGGTGTCAACTATTCGATTCCCAGTAAATAAATAACTGGTTATTCCTGGTTATTCTTACCTTGAAAGCACTGCGTAGGTAAAGATAGCAGAGTTCTTGAGAATGAGGAGGTTAAGATACTATGGGACTTTACAATCCAGACAGAGAGACGATTGGAACATAAGCAGCCAGATCTTGTAATTTTGGAGAAGAAGAGGAGGACCTGTTATATTGTTGATGTTGCATGCCCGTTTGACACATGGAATGAAGACGGTACTCGTGAAAGAACAAAGATCAACAAATATACAGATCTGAGACACGATCTTCCAAAATGCTGGCAAGGAGAGGTAGACAAGGTGATAATTATTCGGATCATCATTGGTGCTTTGGAACAGTAATAAAAAATGTGAAAGGTAACCTGGCTAAATTGGAGATCAACACCACAGTAGAAACCCTACAAAAAACAGGACTCTTGGGAACTACTAGAATACTACGACAAGTATTGGATATGTAGGAAAGGACCTCTTGTCATCAATAACTGTGGGCGGCAGGTAGATGGCAGGTTGTACCAGCATAAGCTATGTAAAGAGAAATAATAATAATAATAATAATGATAATAATAATAATAATAATAATAATAATAATAATAATAATAATAATAATAATAATAATAATAATAATAATAATAATAATAATAATAATAATAATAATAATAATAATAATAATAATAATAATGCCTCTGGGATGTGAAAGCAATTCCTGGAGAAGAGGCAGTATCAGTACCCTTAAAAAAGAAGACAAATGGTGATATGTGCAACGATCACAGAACAATCAGCTTTATTGCACATGCATCAATTATATTAAGCAAAATCAAGGGATTATAGCAGCAGACATCAATTTGGATTCACGAAGGGATGCAGTACATGAGATGCAATAGGAGTGTTCAGGACGTTGTGTGAACGAAGCATTGGATTTGGGAACGAGGTATATGTGTGGTTTATCGACTATAAAAGGCAATCGATAGAGTGAACTAAGTTAAACCTCTGAAGATAGTAGATCAGGCAGTGATCAGGGTAGGAGACGGTGAATCAGAAGCTGCACAGGTGGGAAGGGGTGTACGACAAGGCTGTCTGCTTTCGCCGTGTATTTTTTTTTCATTATATGTGGAATTCGTGATGAGAGGCAATGGAGGAAGTAGCAGAAGAGGGAATATTGGTCGGAGGACAGAGACTTAGAGACATTAGGTATACAGATGATCAAGCGATGGTTGCAGACTCAGAAGAGGGTTTACAGAGGATGATGACCTGTCTGAATGAAAGTGGAAAAGAATATGATATGAAATTGAATGTGAAGAAGACCAAGGTAATGAGAATAAGTCGTGATGGTGTACGTATAGTGAGAATCATGGTTGATAGACATACAATGGAACAAGTGGCTAAATTTAAAGTGTTTATGGAACGAAAAAATCGTCCCTCGAAAAGTGCGTCTATTTTGCAGTTTAAACTACGCTGATTATCGTGCGCTATTTTATATTTGAGGATTTTAGAAAATACTTTTTTGGGAGTTTGAAAGTGCTTATTTTGGACTTGTTTTTGTCTTGGGCTTGGAACCGAAGGAAAACGGCTTGTGACGTCACTGGTTGTACACTTGATCTTAGCTGTTTTTATATAGTTTTATTTGCATGTTTTAAGTTTCGTTAACTGTGACTCGTGCTGTCTTACCATGCGAAAACTTGTCATTCGGTTAGTAACTCAAACCAGGAGAGTGAGAATATTTTACAGAGTGAGTTTGAGGAAAATCAAGGAAACTTAAGCGTTATAAAAGCTGCCATCAACCTCGTACGAAGGTGAACTATTTTATTGTCAGTTGCCATCAGCGTGCCGTTTGAAGGTTGAACGGTAATAATGTGTTAGACATTTTTATGGGGAGTTGAAAAGTTGTTCATATGGCATTATTTTACCTGGTTTTATTTCACATTTCTTATCAAAGTACGCTGCTTTAATAAAACGTACCACCGCTACTGAAAATTAGCCTTTATAGGCGCTCCGTCGTGCATATTTACTTTAGTTCAGGACAACGGTTCATCTTGTTTATAAATAACGTATTGTACATAATTTGTGCTCATCGTATATTTCAGACACATGGGCATATTTGAAGCACCAACTCAACTGGTTGAACAATAATGATATAAATGATCTGTTCAAACAAACGTTAAAGAAGTCCGGATAGTTTACATCACAGATTATACAGCATCGCTAGGCAGTAGATAACTCCCTCCCCACCATATAGGGACCAAAGGGATGCCGCCTCATTAATATTCAGCGTGACTCACGCACCGTGACTCACGCATGACGAACGCATGACGAATGCATGACGAACGCATGACGAACGCATGACGAACGCATGACGAACGCATGACGAACGCCTGTGACATGATTGGGCAAGATTGGGATAACTAGTGCTCACGAGGCTATATAAGCTCGGTAACCCTAATCTCATTAGTATACATTTTATATAGCGGCGCATTGCGTCATTAGCGCATAACCCTAGCTGTTACTCAACCCCCTGGGTTTCACTACGTCAAAACCAACTATTATTTATCCCGTGCGAATACGTCATAACCGATAGCTCTCCGAGTATTTTGGCGCTCGACTTATATAAGTAATAGCAACCAACTTTTATTTATCGGTAAACGTTTGACAAAATGGGTATTAGTTACGATGAACTAAAGAAAAATAACATTGAAATAAAGACACTCTGTCGTATTACCTTAAACATTGTCTAGAAGAACATCGAGTACTATTCGACAACATCAGTGACAAAATCAGTGGAGATAACTTGCCAAGTAATCTGAGTGTTATTTACGAAGAGATGAACGTTAACAATTTTTGTCGAATTATCGCTTATCTAACCCTAGTGTATAGAGTAAACGAATCCTTGGATAAAGAAAGAAGGACGATTAATGATTTCATGAGTAAATATAAGCGGAATAACTCTTCAAGCTGGTTGCTATACGCTTTCTGTTACTAAGTGTGATATTTGCATATTTATCCTCAATGCACGTGCATGCAGGACACAAAAGAGAAACTCATTAGGGGTCATCAAGAGGATTAGGCAAGTCTAGGCGAAGAGGTCATTAGCAACACGCGTACGTGTAATATAGAACTTAAAATATTTTATTGAGAAATATATCTTTACACAAAAGCTCTTGATTATTTAGTGATCTATCGTTAGCACTAGCATATGGGCATACAGTACATCTTATAATCCGAAGGCATGGATCATGAGCCTTGAATTCTGTACCACAAACATTACATATGAGATTTAGATTAACGCATTTGTTGAAATATTTACACAAACACTTAGGACACTCAATTACATGTATAAAATTAACAGGATTCTGACAACGTTCGCAATCAACAGGTTCGTCAATTATAAAATTTTCTGGTTCTATTTCGGTGTAATCCTTATCGTTTTCTGCATCTTCTTCGGAGAAAGTTTCTTCGTTTTCGCTCTCTGATTCTGTTTCTTCTTCTTCTGCCTGCGCCAACATTGCTAGCACTCGAACGTTTTCGATAAGGTTTTTGTCAATGTTAACGTCGGCGACTCCTTTTACAAATACATTTAGACCTGCTGGTTCTGGAATTCCTTGTGTTTGGTATAGTTCTTCCTTGATATACAATTTCCCCTTTGGTATTCCATGTTAAGTTGACATAGGCCGCGAGTAAACTATTCAGCAAAGAGGACGCTTTCGCTTCATCGACTCCGTAGTCAAAGTGTTACAATATTTCTTTAACACGAAAATCATCATATAATCTTTCCCCCATTGTGCTCAGGGTTCGAATGAGGAGGGTCTTTACAAAATATCGTTCATTATATGTTAGTTCTGCGAGTCCTTCTAAAACAGGACCAAGTAAGACATCAAGAAATCCTGCACCTTTTTGAACCAGTATCTCCTTTTTTCTCAAAAAACTACTTCGGGGACTAGCCAAAGTTGATATGTCGTCGTTATAAGGCCTAACTTCTTCAAGCAGAGCAGGTGGTAATTGATATTGCATTGACCAAAAGTTCAACATACAATCACAAATGCATCTAATTTGCTCGGGGCTTGCAGTCTCCAACAGAGCTCGTTGTTGAATAGGTTCACTTGTACATATAAGTTCAAGAAACGGTTTGTGCCTTTTGATCAACATCTCTACTTGACAGTCAGTGTCTAAATGAGGAAAACGCTACCCTAACACTTATTTCAAGAGGGGGAGGAGGAGGAGAAAGATGAAAAGGAGGATGAGTAGAAAGAGGAGGAGGTGAAAGAGGAGGAGGAGGAGAAAGAGGAGGAGGAGAAAGAGGAGGAGGAGGAGGAGGAGGAGGAGGAGGAGGAGGAGGAGGAGGAGGAGGAAGAGAAAGATAAATAAATAATAAAAAATTCTCTAGAAATATTTATTCTGCTCATGCTCTTCAACAAGCGAACATGTCTTATGTCTCCAGCACTTGTGGAAAAATGCTTTCTACACTATTCGACATGCAACGTCATATAAAAAAATTCCATAAAACAGTACTTATTCAAGACCAGAACATCTTCTCACTGACGCAACAGTCATGCAGCATCCGTTCACGATTGTTGCAGGGTGTACTCAGAGCGGCAAAACAGTATGGGTGAAGACACTTCTGGAAAACGCCAAAACTACGATTAATCCTCCTCCCAAACGTATCATTTGGTGTTATGGACAGTGGCAGCCCATGTACTTAGAAATGATCAAGACTATCCCTAACATTGACCTAAACGAGGGTATACCTTCCGGCATTGACTCTGATAATTTTTTTGATGTTCCGAAGCGAAGTCTTATTGTCCTCGATGATCTCATGGATCAGTCAGGAAGAGATAAACGTATTGCTAATTTATTTAGTAAGGGAAGCCATCACAGGAATATATCTCTCCGTGATCTATATTGTTCAGAATATATTTCACCAAGGCAAAGAAACAAGAAACATCAGCCTCAATGCACATTACATTGTGCTCTTAAAGTCTCCGAGGGATAAGCAACAAATTTCTGTCTTGGTACGGCAGGTGAACCCAGGTCATGTCCATGAATTTATGAAGAGTTACGAGGAAGCCACAAGTCGCCCTCATGGTTATTTAATGCTTGATCTGAAAACGACCACGGACGACGATCATCGCCTCAAGACCAATGTTCTACCTGGAGAAAATAGCTCCAGTCTGCAGCAACAGCTGGGTAGTTTCATACAAAACCAATCCTATCAATTACCTCCGATTGTTAATGCCATGTACAATAGAGAACAAAGAATACAAGATATTATACAAGCGCCACAGTTAACACCTCAGAAAACGTCCTAGCTGATTGGAGTAAAGTGTGCTCTTTTCTTCAGGTGTTAACTGTGGCGCTTGTACAATATATTACATTTTTTGTTCTGTATTTTACATGGCATTAACAATCGGAGGTAATTGATAGGATTGCTTTTGTATGAAACTACCCAGCTGTTGCTGCAGACTGGAGCTATTTTCTCCAGGTAGAACATTGGTCTTGAGGCGATGATCGTCGTCCGTGGTCGGTTTCAGGTGGCCGCCATGCGGCACAGTTCCGACCATGGATCAAAGCTAAGATGTTAGGTGTTGATTTTATGGACAGAGGAAAACAGGAGAACCCGGCAAAAACGTTAACCTCTCGAAGCACAGGAGAGATCAACTACAACTCTACTCACATAAGTTCCAAGCTCGACAACGGGGTTATTCCCAAGCGGTCGCCCATCCAAGTGCTAACCCCGTCTAACGGGGCTTAACATTTTGGCGAGAGGCAGTGCGCTAACAGCACACGACCGCCACCCGTGCTTCCCACCAATGAGAATTGCACCAATGAGATTTCGTTTTTGGTAGGCAAAAGTTTTTAGTTGGTTACATAAAGTAAAGTGTGATCCCCACGACGTATTATTTACTTTTTTTTTTGTTTTTCAGAACTTGAACAATACAAAAGCGCGAAACCGTACGGATTTTCCTTCGTTTGCAATCCCTAATGCCATTAGCCTTGGAGAGTGTGTGATTGGAATCATCTCAAACGGCTTGCTTCTGATTGTCATTATTTGCAATCCATTAAGTAACCTTCGCAGGTCAAGTTGGATCACCATCGCTAATCTGGCAATGGCAGATTTCTTAACTAGCGTAACATCGATCCCATTCTGCCGCGAACCAAGTGAAGTATTCGATCGGAACGACAAAAGCCAACTTGATCTAAAGTCAGCTAACGCTTTTCTTTACGTCGGCTACTCTGCATCTTTCTTCGTGCTCTTAGTCTTCGCCATTGAAAGATACATAGCTGTCAAATACCCATTACAAACCAGTAGCATCCTGACGAAGAAGCGAGTTTGTCTGGCGTGCTTTATATGTTGGGTCGCAGCAATAATAATAGGCGGTGTTTGTTTCTACGAATCAAAAGAGCACGATACGAAAATCTGGGTTTCGATATTTCTTCTCTTGGAAATCGTTGTCATTTTGCTGGTTGCAATTAAAGTATTTTTGATAAAGCGAATGCTGATGGCCAGTAAAGGCTTAGAGACAAGCGAAAGAAGGAATGCGCAAAGTAAAGAAATTGTAACGACATTGGTAATACTTATCTTTGTCTTATTGGTCACAGCTTTTCCGTATTTCATAGGAAAGCAGATAGAAATTATTAATCGTGAGGACCCTCAATTACCTCTTGGACCAATAGCCAGGAATTTTCCATACTACTATTTCCCCATCGCTTGCATAAACTTTATTGTCAATCCATTCGTTTACGCATGGAATCTACCCGAATACCGCTGTGCATTCGTTGCGTTTTTCACAAGAAAATCCTCCATCGTTCATACAAAATCACCAACGAGAGAGACAAGACTTTAAAAACATTCAAGCTAAAACAATTTGACATTTTGTACTCTCATTCAAAGGTTAATATGCGAGTATGTAAGTAGTAGTAGTAGTAGTAGTAGTAGTAGTAGTAGTAGTAGTAGTAGTAGTAGTAGTAGTAGTAGTGGTAGTAGTAGTAGTAGTAGTAGTTGTAGTGGTTGTAGTAGTAGTAGTAGTAGTAGTAGTAGTAGTAGTAGTGGTAGTGGTAGTAGTAGTAGTAGTAGTAGTAGTAGTAGTAGTAGTAGTAGTAGTAGTAGTAGTAGTAGTAGTAGTAGTAGTAGTAGTTTACTACCAAACTGTTATGTGTTATTACCCTTATTAAATAAAGTTGTTTATGTTTATGTTATTTATATTACGGGATGGTTGCTCCAGTATTCCTGGCATCTTCCTTAGTTCGTCTTCCAAACTCTTGCCGAATATCCCCGTCGCACCAGCAAGGATTGGTATATAATTTTCCATTTTTGCCAGCCACGTAACTTACTCAGGTCCGTAGCCAATTTCACATACTTAGTTCGTTTTTCCTCCAGCTTCTTTTTCAGGTTCTGGTCCAAACATTGCCCTATTTCTAGTGTGGTTCCTTCCCTTGTCCATTTGTTCTCAAAACCCAAATCTGGTCTCTTATTTTCCAAAGAGCGATCCGTACTAAAAGTATGATCCCATAAAATCACCCACTCGTCCTTCTCCAAAACGCATTGTACAGCTTGTCTTTCCCACCATCGGTGTTGTTCCTCGACTAACCCAAGGCCCCAGCAAGCTTTAATATAGATAGCTCTGGCACCATCATCATGCCCCCGTTTAATCACAGATCCCAACAATCCTTTACGCGACGCTGTCAAATGTGCAATGTTTTCTTTTGGTTCACCACAAAGCCTGCACGTATCCACCACATCCTGTAATCCAATGGCATTTTGATAATTTCTAGTCCACATTACATACTAGAAATACATAAATGCAACAACCCCTCGCCTTCTTTTATATGCTTTTTTAAATACACCCCACCCAAAAACAAATGATAATCCTCAGGATAATTACAGAATTTATGATTATGACTAAAAGAAAGTTGAACATATCAAAGGAAAACTTACATATTTCATATTAAACTCTGGTTGTAAAAATATATTGTTTTTAGCCATTTAGGAGGTTTCCAAAGGAATTACCCTTATGTTTTGCAAAGGCAAGATTAAAAGTTAACAGCTCAAAAACTACATTTATAATAGGAGATAAAAACAACAGACAACCTTTCAGTCTTTATAATACAGGACAAAAGAAAATGGGGACAAAGCCTATGAGTATTTATGATAACTGATAAGTGCTTGCAATTAAGTCACCTCCACAGTAGCAAAGGGAAAGCACGAAAACGTGAAGCTGTATACTTCTTGATGGGCAAAAACTTGAAAACAACATATTAAAGGGAGAAGGTAGAAGACGTTATATGATAGTTGCTAGATTAAGTTTACAGTAACTGACGAGTGTCTAAAAGGGCTCTATTTAAACGTCTTGCCATTCTTGGCGTTTACAGAATATATTAATGAATAAATGCTGATTACAATCAGCAAAATAAATAATTACAAATGTCCTGAGTGACCTGTGACCACAAACACTACAATAACAATTCAGATCGAGTTTTTGTTTACCTGCTTTACCATACGGCGTTTGGTTTCTTCAGGTTTTCTGGTTTCCCTTCAAGATATATTAAACCGGCTGTTTGTGTCCTGCTTTTATTCGTTGTTCTGCTTCTTTCCGTTTAAAACGAAACCATTTGAAACCATTTTGTTTCGCAAAATATGGAAATTATATAAAGTTTGCTTCAAAGCTAGTCACCAGTGCCCAATTATTTTTACCGCGTGACACCCTACGACGTATTTAACAAATAGAAAATCGCTTGCGTGTCTCTGTACTGTGAGACAAACACGAATGACGTGATTTCAACCGGAAAAAATGCCTAGTGGAAACACGAGGCAAAGCCGAGTGTTTTCACACATTTTTTCCAGTTGAAATTGCGTCATTCGTGTTTGTATCACAGTACAGAGTCACAAAAGCGATTTTCTATTTGTTTTATAAAATAACTAGAAATACATAAATGCAACAACCCCTCACCTGCTTTTATATGCTTTTTGAAATACACCCCACCCACCCCACCTTCCAATTAAAATAAGCACTCCTGATATAACTCCTCAGGATAATTACAGAATTTATGATTATGATGACTAAAATGAAAGTTGAACATATCAAAGCAAAACTTACAGATTTCATATTAAACTCTGGTTGTAAAAATACATTGCTTTTAGCCATTTAGAAGGTTTCCAAACAATTGCAAACAATTACTTTTATGTTTTGCAATGGCAGGATTAAAAGTTAACAGCTCAAAAACTACATTTAAAATAGGAGATACAAACAACGGACAACCTATAAATTTCAGTCTGTATAATACAGGACAAAAGAAAATGGACAAACAAAGCCTATGAGTATTTATGATAAGTGCTTGCAATTAAGTCAATGAAAAACATCACGTCCACAGTAGCAAAGGGAAAGCACGAAAACGTGAAGCTGTATACTGCTTAATGTGTAAAGCAAAAACTTGAAAACAACATATTAAAGGACAAGGTATAAAACTTTATATGATAGTTGCTAGATTATAAAGTTTACAGTAACTCACGAGTGTCTAAAAGGGTTTATATTTAAAAGTCTTGCCGTTCTTGGCGTTTACAGAATATATTAATGAATAAATGCTGATTACAATCAGCAAAATAAATAAAAACAAATTGAGTGACCTGTGTCCACAAACACTACAATTGAGATCGAGTTTTTGTTTACCATACGTTTGGTTTCTTCAGGTTTTCTGGTTTCTCTTCAAGATATTAAACCGGCTGTTTGTATCCTTCTTTTATTCGTTGTTCTGCTTCTTTCCGTTTAAAACGAAACCATTTGAAACCATTTTGTTTCGCAAAATATGGAAATAACTATAAGTTTGCCTCAATGCTAGTCGCCAGTGCCCAATTATTCTTACCGCGTGACACCCTACGACGTATATATATAAACCATTTCCAGATTTTGTCTCCCTTGCTTTTTCTACACGCGTGTAAAGTGGACTCCACGCATGTCGAGATTAGCACCCTCACCCGGGCTCCGGGCCTTCGGCCCTACGCTCGGGCTCGGGGATTACTTCTTCGTGTATTGTTTCGTCTACAATAAGTTGTTCTTTGCTTCCCACATTTCCCTTTGTTCAACAAGGTATAAATCCGTTCGTTTGACATATGTACGTAGTTTTCTTACAACAATTGCTGATGTTATTTCGTAAAAAGTGTTGAGGCATGTGATAGGTCTTTTTCCAAATTTATCTGTAATGTCCTGTCCTCCTTTGGTAAATAACCACGTACGTCCCTCATAGAGCAAATTTTGGCTCGTAGCTTCCCTGATCTCTTTTATTACAATGCCTAATATACCCGCTAGTAGACTCCTTAATTTCGTTCAGCAGTACAGTGGGATACCATCTGGTCCGGCATCTTCCATGGGAGATATCTTTTTCAGCACATTCTTCAAATCAACCATGTTAATATCACAGCACTCATTAGCATTTTTGGTAGTTTCTAATCCACATTACACCTCCTTGAATGGACATTAATGTTGCTTCTTTGTTTGACACAATGGTTATACGTCCATCCTTCAGCCACATGCAGCCAACTAGGCTATCTTTAACCGCATTTTGATCTTGTATTTTTTCCCAAAGTTTCCCGGGAAGACTTTTTCCGTTTAGTGTTTCCATTCGTTTGATCCTTGCTTTCTTCTTTATAACATTGCTTGCTTTCTTCGATTTCATCACTTCATTATTTATGGTGAGGCAACCATCATATGTTACAGTACCGTCAACCCCATATCGGTTTAGTATCGTCATGGCATCCTTCATGCTAGTTCCTTGTCATATTTATTAATTTTAACTTATTTTATTTATTTTTTAATTATTTACTCAATAATGTCCATAGTACCCTACGAGTCAGAGCCCCTGGGCTCTGCCAACAAACTCGATAATTCTTTTTGAGCATGCGTGAATGGTTGCCAAGATACTAGTTTGGGCCCAGGCTCTAACGCGTTACTTCCTATTTTCCTGCTTACGCGTGTTCGTAAACTAGAACTTGTTTGACCAGTTTAACACCTGACTGACTCGCCCAAAACGTGGGGCAAAGATCGAGTTTGTTGGCAGAGCCCACTTTCCCCCAAAGTTTGCGTAGACTGAAAGGGGCTCTGACTCGCAGGGTATGTCCTTGGTTTCACATATCTAAAACCTTAGAGTTATTCATAAATCATTAAATCATTAACGCGTCTTGAATCTTAAGTACATCAGCAAGAGGTAGCCATTTTATTGTTTTCAGCGTTGGTGATATATGTTCAAATTTCGTCTTTCCACTCATGATTCAAGCGAAAAAATATTGCACATGTTGTAATCTTAAGACATATCCTTCTCAGAAGTATTTGACCAAACAGTGGAACAATTGGATACTCAAAACATATTCCGAAAAATAATGCAATCCTGAAAATTCAAGATATGTATGGGTAATTGCATGGGGACGAGGAAAATTAAGGTTTAATTTCACGAGTGTTTTCAAAATTTTACAAAATCGCCCGAGTCGCGAAGCGACGAGGGTAATTTGTAAGATATTGAAAACACGAGTGAAATTAAACCTTAATTTTACGTGAACTCTTGCGATTAGGTGTTAAGAATATAGCGGGGAAAATTATTCAAGAGCTATGCTATGTCCAGAAAATGTCGGAAGTACAAGTATACCTTATCGGTGCTCGGCAACATTCCAAATTTTCCTCGCTCTATCGCTGTGCCTGTAGCTTTCGTTTTGTGAACACAGGCAAAAGTTCGTAAATTTTCTTGTATTCATTTTCACTAATACTTTACACTCCTTCAATAGTTTAAATTAGTTGAAAGTAATTATAGTAAACAAAAAAGCATTTTCAGACCGAAAAACTTTGCAAGTTTGTTAAAAAAAGGTCAGTCCTCTGAGGTTAAAAATGCTCTCTTCATTAGCCAATCACATTTGAGTAATTTTTCCTTCTATATTATTAGAGTGAAAACAAGTGGAACTAACTGTGAAATTGTAATATTTCGAATCTCTTTTAAAGTCATCATGAAGATTTGAACAATCACCTATATTTTTCTTTAAATGTTTCAAGATGCAAGGCCCAAGTAGTTACAGTTCTGATCTATTTACCCCTCGACTTACAAACTTACAACCTTCATAGTTCCGGTGTCAATGTTAATCAACCTACTTATAATAATCATGCCAGGTCTATATATTTAAGTCAAAGGTTCAATGACATCATCGCAAACAAAAGAAAATCTATCACTATTTATATGTGTCTAAAAACCGTTCACTATTATATTCTACTAACTCAGTTAGTACTAATTTAGTAAAATATATTATGCAAAACCATTGTTGCTATGCGTGTTTTCATTGGTTGTTGCCCATGATTTGTTAGATGCGATTAATTACAGTTGTAGCCATTTAAAAGAAGTTGCGTATGCCACGGCCTATGGCATAATGACCTCTGTGATAAAACAAATCGAAGAAACCACTCTAGTCAAGAAATTACCAAGTTATTTAGAAAAAGATTAGTAGTTTAATAAAGGAACTGTCGTCATATTCAATTTCTATAGAACCGTGGCGAAGTCGAGTGGCTCATGTGCCGCTGGTTGCTCAATTACTTCGAATGGACATTTTTCGCGATAGAACATAGTGGAATTAGTGTGGCAGCATAACCAGGAATTATTCGTAAATAAAATTTAAGCGTCAGGAATAGCATGGAATTTAGGCGGTTTCGGCAATCGATCGTATACGATTACGTTCAACCGGAGAAATGAGCCAGATGTCCTTTTTTTTAACAAATCTCCCATGGGGTCTATCGCAACATGGCGCATTGATGCTTAACATTCGCTATACTTGTGAATGAAATTGGACAAATAAATAGTGTTATAGAATTATTTCGAGTAAAATGAACTGTTTATAGTACTTTCTTGGCTACATCGTTTTATATCAATTCAGTTTACCATATCAACTCTGCATGTGTTTCGCCGCACTTTACAACACTTTACCATGCTTATGTTAATAAATTATATTATGATTCTTTTATATATACAGATTGTGCTAAAATGCGGTAAAGTGTACTAAATTTTAGTGTAAGTATATGGTAAAGTGTGATTATGCAAATGCAATAATAATGTCCACTTAATTCTTAAGTAGTACAGCAAAAGTTCAAAAACATCATTGTGCATCGAATATTTCAGTTGAAATTGCACTGAATATTATGCGAAGTTTGTGGTAAAGTGTGGTAAACTGAGCCTAATTTTAAGGCTCTCGTACATAGCAAAGTGCAATGACATCTTAGAAGTATATATGTGTTGTCAACTATTTGTAATGATAAAAGTGTAAGGGAGAAATGTTTGGGTATCGATTATTATGGTTGAAATCGAGCTGAACACCTCGATGTTCCTTGACGTGATGAGCTCTTTATAACACGAGTACCAGTTGTAACTTGAGATGAATTCGAAGCCTTGGGTAATTGTTTTATTGACAAGTTTTCAACGAATGCAACTGGTGAAAGAATTTTTCCCCCCTTTCTGCAAACACTTTGTTCTGTTCTTTTAGGCATTAACGTAAGACAATTTCTTCCCGACTTTTCTCTTTATATCAGCATGAATGGTCAAATATTTTAATGATTTGCATTAGTGGGAGGTATACATTATTCTTCACGCTAGGTCTGTTAAGTAGATTTTAATTTTAGGTGTAGATTTTGTGTAATTCTTCATGGAAATACAGAGAGCGTGCGCATCTTTTAAACCGACAATAATTTTGAACCTGATTTCCGCGTAGTGACGGTTAACATTACGACGTCATGGTGACGTCATGTAATTAACCTTTAAAATTATCGTTTGTTGTTAGTGATCAATGTATGTGTTAAATGTATGTGAGATCACTTTACGCAATCGTGGGTAAATATGCCGTTTCCCTGCAACGAAAAATGTACGGAGAATTATTAATGTAAATTTAGACAATCCCTGTTGAATCATGGCAAAACTCGTGGAGCAAGAAGTATATCGCTTCGGTTTTGTCGAATTCGTCTTTAATCGTCGTTTGGATCAATTTCCTGTCAGCTGGTATGTTTGTTCTTTGATTCTAGATCATTGTCGCCGATAACCAACCAGTAGAAATTCTATAATACGAAGATTTCTCAGCTGAGGGGCTTCGCTGTTATGACGAGCACGGTCGACGCGGCTGTTTGTCGATTCTAGCCAAGATAAAATGCCTCATAAAAATGCCTCGGACAAACGCAGTGCAGAATGTTGGGTGAAGAGGTATTATCTTGGAATTTTGGTTCTTAATAAGCGGCCAAAGTACCAGAATTTTGCAGAAACTTGGAGTAAACAAACGTTTGTCAAAAATATTCATGTCTTGTGCTTGTTTATCGGCCAATGGTGTCAAATTTTCCAAAATTTACTGAAAATACGTATAATTCCAACTTTATACTTTAGACGTGAACTGTTTGTATCTAGTATATATGAGTTAATTAATTCTTTGAACGTTTTCATGGCGATAAAATATAATATAAATACCGGTTTTGTGGAAACACCACACGTGTCTCTTAGCCAGCGACAAGCAATACTTCACGCGAAGAACAAGAGAATCCATTGAGATCGTAAAACATCACACTATTTCTCAGGAGGGACAGCCATTAAATAGCACGTGGCGTGCCCTATTCGGAGAACATTCTTGATTTTGTTTTCTAATTAATAAAATTAACCTGATACGCCATTGTATTTCTACGTGATTTAATTGATCAGTTGCTCAGTTTATAAGTGACGTGAGCCAACAACTTGTTGTCATTGCTCTGATGAAGGCCTGAGTCAACAGGCCGAAAGCTTAGCAAAGAAATATTTTACGTTGTGTTTCCACAAAACTTATTTATATTAAATGTGAGTTAATCGTAAAAAAGATTTGCTAAAAGAAGTAAACAGTGCGCGTAAGTACGTAACCCAAACCGTACCTTTCCTGCGATCGCGAGAAAGGAAGCATATACACTTTGTTTCATAACAAGCAAGAGGATATTTCAGGCATTTGACATTGAAGTATTCGAGCATGGATTGTAAAAGGACTGGATAGGAAAATAATAGTCATGTGGGTGTTTTGAGCCTTTTGATTGGTTAAATAACATTCACTCAGGTTGCAAAATGGTTGCAATTGAAACCTAATTGTAAATTGTGATGTCACGAATGGCGTGAGTATGCTTGTTCTACTGAGGTTTTTAAGTGAACTTTTTTTCAAATTCTTCATGTTCTCACATTCAGATGACTATGTTGACGTTTCAAATGATTTTATTGCCTTAAAAACCTGCCTAAGCCACAATCGAGTGTTCGAGGTAAAATTTGCTGATCTTTGTTTTGATGTTTTCTGTGTTGTTTCAAAGAAACTGGCGTCCAAAAATAGTAATAACTTTGTCGTGCTCGGTTTTTGTGATGCATATTTTAAATAGTAAACCTCACGATGACGATTCGTCGATTCTAGCCAAGATAAAATGCCTCATAAAAATGCCTCGGACAAACGCAGTGCAGAATGTTGGGTGAAGAGGTATTATCTTGGAATTTTGGTTCTTAATAAGCGGCCAAAGTACCAGAATTTTGCAGAAACTTGGAGTAAACAAACGTTTGTCAAAAATATTCATGTCTTGTGCTTGTTTATCGGCCAATGGTGTCAAATTTTCCAAAATTTACTGAAAATACGTATAATTCCAACTTTATACTTTAGACGTGAACTGTTTGTATCTAGTATATATGAGTAATTAATTCTTTGAACGTTTTCATGGCGATAAAATATAATATAAATACCGATTTTGTGGAAACACCACACGTGTCTCTTAGCCAGCGACAAGCAATACTTCACGCGAAGAACAAGAGAATCCATTGAGATCGTAAAACATCACACTATTTCTCAGGAGGGACAGCCATTAAATAGCACGTGGCGTGCCCTATTCGAAGAACATTCTTGATTTTGTTTTCTAATTAATAAAATTAACGTGATACGCCATTGTATTCTTACGTGATTTAATTGATCAGTTGCTCAGTTTATAAGTGACGTGAGCCAACAACTTGTTGTCATTGCTCTGATGAAGGCCTGAGTCAACAGGCCGAAAGCTTAGCAAAGAAATATTTTACGTTGTGTTTCCACAAAACTTATTTATATTAAATGTGAGTTAATCGTAAAAAAGATTTGCTAAAAGAAGTAAACAGTGCGCGTAAGTACGTAACCCAAACCGTACCTTTCCTGCGATCGCGAGAAAGGAAGCATATACACTTTATTTCATAACAAGCAAGAGGATATTTCAGGCATTTGACATTGAAGTATTCGAGCATGGATTGTAAAAGGACTGGATAGGAAAATAATAGTCATGTGGGTGTTTTGAGCCTTTTGATTGGTTAAATAACATTCACTCAGTTTGCAAAATGGTTGCAATTGAAACCTAATTGTAAATTGTGATGTCACGAATGGTGTGAGTATGCTTGTTCTACTGAGGTTTTTAAGTGAACTTTTTTTCAAATTCTTCATGTTCTCACATTCAGATGACTATGTTGACGTTTCAAATGATTTTATTGCCTTAAAAACCTGCCTAAGCCACAATCGAGTGTTCGAGGTAAAATTTGTTGATCTTTGTTTTGATGTTTTCTGTGTTGTTTCAAAGAAACTGGCGTCCAAAAATAGTAATAACTTTGTCGTGCTCGGAATTTGTGATGCATATTTTAAATAGTAAACCTTGATATTTTCTTTCAAAGTGTCCATAAAGTGAAAAATATGTTGGCATTTTTGTTGTTTTGTTGTACAGAGGAGCATGACAGGAGCACTCACTGAAAATTTCAAGAGAATCTGATGCGTAGTTTCGCGCTATCAACTCTCAAAATTTGCCGTGGATAGTCTGTTTTCGCGAAATTTGGGCTTCTTGGTAACAATTCCTTATGACGTACGCAGATGGATCATTAATAGTGAAATCTATTGTTCTTATGCATAGTTGTCCATCTGCGTACGTCATAAGCATTGTTTTCGAAAGCCCAAGTTTTCTCCAAGAACGACTATCCATGGCTAAGTTTGAGAGTTTATAGCGCGAAAACTACGCATCAGATTCTCTTGAAATTTTCAGTGAGTGCTACTGCCATGCTCCTCTGTATAATAAAACAACAAAAATGTCAACGAATTTTTCATTTCATGGACACTTTAAAATGACAAGAATAGATGGGAATTTAATCGTATTGTGCCATTGTCGTATTTACAGGCAGTTCTATTTTTATTTTAAGCTATATTAATCTTAAACTTTGAATATACCGGAGAAAACAAAGCGTGAGGTGACTGTCTTGTATACTTTTATATGTACTTCATTATATTATGAAAGGTAGATGGATGTTTAAACTTCATTACTTCAATCAGTCTGCAAGCCCACATCACTGTTTTAGTGCTTTTCGTAGGTTTAAATTGCACCAACGTAAGTTTGGTTTCTTGTTAGTCTATTTTACTTGTAATATATGTATCGCATGTAGTCGCTTATATTGTGAAGCGCTGTTAGGTAAAACAATCTGTTGTATTTGGAACTGCTTTCTATAGCGACAGAAAACTGTGTTGGAAAATGATTTCACTAAATACAGCGTACTGTATTTAGAAAACATTTCTAAATACAGTATTGAAATTTTTAATTAAGATATGTATTGTTCTCGCACTTGAATTAATTGGTCTCTGGTTTAGACTGGGTTTCTAGGTAAGTACATGTGACGTAAGTCAAGCAACCGGATTGGCCGAAATGCTATGAATATCTAATGGTGTGTGAGAATAATAAATCAATCAATCAAACAATAAAGTTTAGCCATGAAGTTTAGCTTACTGGTTTAATCTAGCATATTCCTGTCAGCCAAAAGCAGCCCTTTCGTTGTTTTACTCAGGTCTAATAATACCAGATTGTTTTACTGTCTATGGCCAGACGATTTTTACTTGAGACATCTCAGGCAACAATGGGTTAGCAAGTGATCAACCGATCCTTAATAAGTGATTAACCCATTCCTGCCTGAATCCACCAAAAAACAACAAATGCCTTCTCTATTGTTTTACTTATCTAGATTCCGCCTGCGAGTTTGTACGTCCCTTCGAGAAATCTTACTCAGGACAAAATACCATAATCGGTCAATTTGTGGCAAATCTTTTTGAAGACAAATAAGCAGAATATTCGACTGTTTAACAAAGATTCGTTTATGGGATCACAAAGAGAATTATACATGTTTAAATCTTTTGACATCTATATACATTCACTGAATTATATTCGTTAACTACGTCATAAACCGTCCAAGAATCGGAATTGGCAGTTTTTTGCTTGCACTTTTCTATTTTTCTTCAACAATTAGGATATTTATCATCCGACTGGCAATTAGGAGGCAAATAGTCTTGATAGGTCTTGATCTTTTGCAAGAAATCCACTGGCCCAATGCTCTCTTTCATCCATCCTCTTCTAAGTTTCGGACCACGGTTTGCTTCCTTCATTATTGGCAGAGCCAAACAAACACACAGACCCAGCAACAGCAAAAGACCCACGCTAGACTTCTTCCAGAGCATCTTTCGTTGAGTTTTTACGGTTGGCAAGTCTGAATACCAAATTGACAGTATTGGAGATTATTTTAGACGCTCTCTTACACCCTTCTCGTAATGAAGCAGCAAACTTCGGTGGCATTCATATTACTTGAGTCCCTGTCACTTATAGCACTTAAAGCTATGTAAATAGAACGCAAATGCAAAATTGCCGGTAAACAAACAAACTAATAACCCGGAAGGTGTTGATGCTGAATTTTTCGAAACTGGTCCCGGTTTGGTCTTATAATGTATATATTCTACACTCGAAATTTTCCTTCACCAAAATTACCTAGAGTAGTCTATCCAGTTCAATCGAGTGAAATGCAAAATATTACTTGTAATATACCCAAAACTAATAACTCGTCGTTCATCATTTATTGTACCTCTAAGGAGAGCAGTAAAGTCTTTAGATATAACAGTTAGGACAGCACCAATAAAGTTAGCGTTTTAAATTACCAAAAATTACGAACAAAATAGTGAAACGATTTGCATGTTGTACAGTGTATTTAAAACATTTAAACTATAGCTTTGTCAAAATGGCGTCTTCCGAAGAAAGCGGTAATCTTCCAAGGGTTCATTTTGAAACAAGTGCTGATTAGTCACTAGCTTTGTCAAAATGGCGTCTACCGAAAAAAAGCGGTATTCTTGCATAGGATCATTTTGAGACAAATTGCTGATTAATTACACCATGCCCATGCATGCATGCATTAGCTTCAAACCAACTTGATCAATATAGCGGCATTGAGCTTTCAAGAATGGCGGTAATCTTACAAATTATTTTAAACGTAGCTACCAACACTACATTCAAACTAGCTTGATCAAAATGGCGGCTTCGAGCTTTAAAGAACGGCGAGAATTTTACAAAGAATCATTTTGAAACACATTGCTGATTATTCACACCATGCACGAGTGAGATGTACTTAGTACATTCAAACTAGCTTCATCAAAATGGCGGCTTTGAGGTTTCGAAAACGGCGGAAATCTTTCAAAAGGATCATGGGTTGTCTGGCTTGAAGTATGAGCCTTTGTCACTCAAGGATAAAGATTTATTTTTCTACTCTGAAAATGCAGCATTCTTGTCGGTGACTGATTTCTTCACAGACTTACAAAACGGGCTTTTATTCCTTTTACAAAGCTTTGACTGACTTATCATTAGGCATTTGCAACGGAAAGAATTAAGCAGAGAAAGCTTGTATACGCGAGTTCTGTTGACAGGATAAAATTTAATATTAATAATACAGAATTCTGTGTTAGTAAGCTGTCATTAATAACAGACTTTCCCGCCACGGATAGAGACTTGGTTAACGTTTACTCCATTCAATTTTCAATATTTTTAAATCAAACTTTTGCCAGATTATAGTTCTGGTAGTAAACTTTACCAGGCTTTACGAATATGTAAAATATCATTTTCAGAAATTTTTTTTTTTACTTGCTAGGGTATTCTGAGGTTGTTGATTAATCATACCATAAGAACAACATTAGTAAATTCAAACCGGCTTCATCAAAACGGCAGTTTTAAAGAGCGGTGAAATCTTATAAAAAATCGTTTTGAAACGAATTGCTGATCAATCAATATTATATAAGTGCTGTGTTAAATTCTGGAACAGTCTACCTACTCTCTCCTTTAACTCTGACAATATTTCAACCTGGAAATCTATTTGTTCTAAATGTTCGTCTACCCATAATCCGGCTTCTGTATCCTATCGTCAATTCTGTTAACTTTCTTGTTCTTCACAGGTATTTGGCCGAAGCCTGAAAATTCCACAATATAAATAAATGCTGAAATATGAGTGATTCATATTTCATATCAGTCGAGTGCGCTGCTCGGTAACATGATTCCTACAGTATTAACATCTGTTGATTAAGCGACTGTCAAACGCTTCTGTGCAAGTTTAATACGTTTAATAGTTAATATGTATTGTTTATATCGTTACTGTATTTATCATTTTCTTTTGCTCGTTATACCTTACTGAATGATAAATTCTCTCCTGACAACATCTGATTCACTTCAGTGATTTCCGTCCGATTTTCTATGTTACTAAATATATTTATAGATAGTATAGTATAGTACAGTATAGTATAGTACAGTACAGTACAGTACAGAACAGTACAGTTCAGTACAGTACAGTACAGTACAGTACAGTACAGTACAGTACAGTACAGTACAGTACAGTACAGTACAGTACAGTACAGTACAGTACAGTACAGTACAGTACAGTACAGTACAGTACAGTACAGTACAGTACAGTACAGTACAGTACAGTACAGTACAGTACAGTACAGTACAGTACAGTACAGTACAGTACAGTACAGCACAGCACAGCACAGCACAGCACAGCACAGCACAGCACAGCACAGCACAGCACAGCACAGCACAGTACAGTACAGTACAGTATAGTATAGTATAGTATAGTATACTGTGGTGTGGTGTGGTGTGGTGTGGTGTGGTGTGGTGTGGTAAGGTAAGGTAAGGTAAGGTAAGGTAAGGTAAGGTAAGGTAAGGTAAGGTAAGGTAAGGTAAGGTAAGGTAAGGTAAGGTAAGGTAAGGTAAGGTAAGGTAAGGTAAGGTAAGGTAAGGTAAGGTAAGGTAAGGTAAGGTAAGGTAAGGTAAGGTAAGGTAAGGTAAGGTAAGGTAAGGTAAGGTAAGGTAAGGTAAGGTAAGGTAAGGTAAGGTAAGGTAAGGTAAGGTAAGGTAAGGTAAGGTAAGGTAAGGTAAGGTAAGGTAAGGTAAGGTAAGGTAAGGTAAGGTAAGGTAAGGTAAGGTAAGGTAAGGTAAGGTAAGGTAAGGTAAGGTAAGGTAAGGTAAGGTAAGGTAAGGTAAGGTAAGGTAAGGTAAGGTAAGGTAAGGTAAGGTATGGAACGGTACGGCACAGTACGGTACGGTACGGTAAGGTAAGGTACGTTTCGGTACGGTACGGTACGGTACGCTACGGCACGGCACGCACGGCATAGCGTAGCCTAGCGTAGCCTAGCGTAGCCTAGCGTAGCCTAGCGTAGCCTAGCGTAGCCTAGCGTAGCCTAGCGTAGCCTAGCGTAGCCTAGCGTAGCCTAGCGTAGCCTAGCGTAGCCTAGCGTAGCCTAGCGTAGCCTAGCGTAGCCTAGCGTAGCCTAGCGTAGCCTAGCGTGGCCTAGCGTAGCGTAGCCTAGCGAAGCCTAGCGTAGCCTAGCGTAGCGTAGGGTAACGTATGGTAGCGTAGCGTCCACCGGTCATCTTCGATAAAATTTGCCACAAAAATACGATTTAAAATGCTAAGATTTGTTCAAAAATGCTGTCAGAAAGCAGGAAATATCATTCCTGCGATCCAAGTTTCCAAAATGTTCCGGGGTGCATACCCCCGGACCTCCTAAAATGTGGACCACAAAAAATTTGACTAACACAAAAAAAATCCTATCCGCCCCTGTCACTGTCTTATTTTTATCGTATTATTTTAGAATCATTGATATCGTATAATATACTTGACAATTATTCGCAGAAGGCGATGTGAATATCGATGAATAATATCACCGATATTCACTGAGCCTG
The DNA here is from genome assembly GCA_964035015.1 of Corallium rubrum. NCBI lineage: Eukaryota > Metazoa > Cnidaria > Anthozoa > Scleralcyonacea > Coralliidae > Corallium > Corallium rubrum. Next base: position 14,893,342 of record OZ036000.1, on the reverse strand, counting down.
AGGTGAATAATTGTTTTAGTATAAATACACATTTTTGTACATTTAGGAACAATATTTTCTTCAAAATTGTTAATTCCTCTTCTGCACATTGACAAATCGGCCAGCGCCGTTTTGAATAAACGCTGTAGTTCGACCAATCAGCGCTTGCAATTTTCTATAATCACCTGTGTATTTATACTAAACTGTATTATTTTAAGCTGTTTCATTGTATTATATTAATTCTTTGAAAGTTTGCATGGTGACCAAGAGAGAACATGGAAACACAACGTTTATTATGACGGAAAGTTTTTGAAACGGTTGCTAATCAATCATACGTAAATATTGTCAATTAAGAAGAAATGATCGTAAACTCTACAAACAAACAAGAAACGTGGACTCCTATAAAAAGTTTAACACCTGCATCAGTAAAGGCAATCACCTGTGTTTTACAGTCTTATATCGAATACAGTTCTCCTGCGCGTATAGGCCTCGCAACCAAGCGGGATTTTCTAAAGCTTTTCTATTACTAGTAACCAAAGACGGTTATGCCACAACACAAACAACAGGATAGATATATTACAAATCCAAGTTATTAAACTTTCGACAAATTTGTCGAGTTGTAACTAAAAAGTAGAATTAGTGTAGTTGTAACTAAAAAGTAGAAATACGTACCAAACACTCCCAGATTAACCTAAACTAATCCCCGAGCCGGGCGTAGGGCCGAAGGCCCGGAGGCCGGTGAGGGTGCTAATCTCGACATGCGTGGAGTCCACTTTACATGCGTGTTAAAATGCGAATCAGTTTGAGCGATCTGAATATTTGTATATATATATATATATATATATATATATATATATATATATATATATATATGTGTGGACGGACCACGCGCGGTCAAGATTGTAGGGCACTGGAAACAATATAGTTCTTGACCAAAAAGATTTGAAGTAATAATATATTCTTGACAAAAAGACTTGAGAAAGGAGTTTTGGGGATACGTACATTCATTTCAAAAGAACAGAAACAAATCAACGCCTTGACTAAAGGAAGCCCATCAAACCGAACCTCGAAAGAGGGAAAAAGATATAGAAAACCAACGATGATAAAGGCCGAAAAGTTTAAGCTACGGTAAAAATATAGAGCAGTCGCTCTCAGTAATAACACTTTATAGTAGCAAAACTGTTCGAGTTTCCCTGTTTACATCTATCACTGTTAATTTTGTTTTATATTATGACATTTTGTGTGTCCTTGAAGTCCGTTTTAAACGTATCATATCCATTGCATGTTTTTTCTTGCCAATGCCCGTTGTATTTTTTACCTGTGGCTGCCGTCTTATCTTCTTTTAAATAGTTTTCTTTTTGTAAAACTACTTAATATGACTTAGCGGTTGTTTATAATTTAGCATAAAAAATAGAAAAGGAACATTTTTTAAAACGTACAAATGCTGTTGAAATATTTATTAAGGCCCCATTAATAACATGTATGTGAAAACATTTTCAGCAATTCAGATTTCGAAATGTTGTTATATTTGTTTAAATAAATTAAAATATAATAAATGAATACCAGCCAGGCAGTTTGAGTAGTTTTCAAAATGCAAATATTTTTAGATATCAAGCAATGGTCTTTGTAAACATGGGAAGAAAGAACTGTAAAATATAGCCCTAACATTTTGATAAAATTATGACGCCTGCTTCAGTAGTGTGGTGGTAACATCGTCGGTTTGCACGCGAACGAGATCGAGTTCGAAACCTGGGAGGCGACATGCAATTTTTTTCATCTCAATATATTTTACGAAATATCATTCTTAAATTTTTCTTTGTTTTTTGTTGCATTTTTTTTAAAAAAAATAGAGTTTTTGTTTTTTATTTCAAATATTCTACCAGAATTAAAACTATATTTTCATTCCGACAGGAGTAGCTATTTCCAGGCCTCCAGTAGAAAAAGAGCGCAAGGGGGGTTGCTGTAAAATCGGGCAAAGGATTATTGCATTTATGTATTTCTAGTAAAATACTAAGAGCCTGTTTATATGATCCCAGTGTACCGGGACGTCCTGGTGTACCTGGATCTCGGCTTGTAGATAATTTACTGTTATTTTTGCTGTTGCGTTTATATGGAGTCCAGGACGTCCCGATGTACCGGGATCTTGGTTGGAGCAACCGGGATCTCGGTATACTGGGACAGATTTTTTCCCATATAAACGCGACGTCAGAATTTCGTCCAAATGGTCAAATTTAACGACAAAACACTGAATAAAAGTGAAATAACTTCTAACATAGTAGAATTAGGATGAGTTTTTGCTTTTTTGTCCATTTCCTTAAATTCCGCGCTTTTTGACCCGGGATGAAATTCATCCTGGGCAACCGCGACGAGCACTTTGTTTACTCCATATTAAACCGGGAATAAATTCATCCCGGGCAACAGGGACATCCTGGTACACCGGGATCGTATAAACAGGCCCTATAAGGCTTAATAAAATCGAGTGTGAGGTCTGTCAGAATTCGGAAAAGTAATTGCCTGAAATTTTCGTACAGACCGCGCGACGAAGAAACGAGGTTTATTGAAAATACCGAGAACAATAAGCCATTTATTATATAGCTTTTGGTTCGTTTCCTTACTCGCTTTTTAACTCATCCTACGCGCCCTCAGATCTTGTCCTTTAGCTTGTTCTTTCGTTTCCTGTTTACACCTGATAATTAAGCATTATATTGTTTAGAATTCTGCAACAAAAATGTCTAATTCTCAGTTCATTTCTACTCAAATCAAATTTCTATGCAGGTCATTAAAAAAGAGTAATTCCTGCCATAGTGCCGAGAGAGATTAACGTGCGCCATATGGCATAATGACATGAAAACAAGTTATACAATTAAAAAGTGTCACGAACGCGAATAATATAATTGTAGTTTTGCAGAATATGGAATATTAATATAAACTTTTTTAACTGAATTACCTATGCGAAGCTATATAAACAAGAAGAGCAATTAAAAAATGTTTGCCAGTTTGTTTGTCTGGCGGCAATTTTGTATTTTTGTTTTATTTACAAACTACAAGTACTACAAATGACAGGGACACAAGTAATATGGAAAATCCAAAAGTTTGTTGCTTCAATACGAGAATCTCCGCCGAAAGGTATAACAGAGCGTCTGAAATACTCTCCAATACTATCAATTTGCCATTGACTAATTGCTTACTGTAAAAACAGAAAGGAATAATTGTAAAAAAAAACCAAACAACTAGCGCTAGCGTTGGTCTTTTTACGGTTGACCCGTCGTTCTTGAAAGCTCAAAGTTGCTATTTTGATCAGGCTAGTTTGAATGTATAGCACATGACACTTATCCATGCATGGTGTGATCAATCAGCAATTTGTTTTAAAATGATCTCATGTAAAATTATCGCCTTTTCCGGAAGCCGTCATTTTGACAAAGCTAGTTTGAAAGCACTAATACCTGACACTCGTGGTGTGACTAATCAGCACCAGTTTCAAAATGATCCCTTGCAAAATTACCGCTTTCTTCGGAAGACGCCATTTTCACAAAGCTATAGTTAGAATGCACTAATACATGACACTCGTGGTGTGACTAATCAGCACCAGTTTCAAAGTTATCATATCCTTGCAAGATTACAGCTTTCTTCGGAAGACGCCATTTTCACAAAGCTAGTTGGAATGTACTAACACACGACATCTATAATATTGATTGGTCTGCACCAACCCGTTTCACCGTCTTGTTCGTAATCTTTGGCAATTTAAAAAAACTAACTTTAAATGTACTGGATAATCCTAACTGTTATATCTAAACACTAAACTGTTCTTTTTACTTCTTAGAGGTGCAATAAAGGCCAAACGATGAGTTTTAAGTTTATTTGTTTGGCGGTAATTTTGCATTTGCGTTCTATTTACAAGCTTTAAGTGCTAAAAGTGACAGGGACCCAAGTAATATGAAAGTCCTCAAAGGTGCTGCTTCGTTGCAAGAGTCCACAAGATCGTCAAAAGGTACATAACTGAGCGTCTTAAATAATCTTCAGGACTATCAATTTGGTATTGAATTGCCCACCGTAAAAACACAAGGGCAATATGGTCTGGAAGAAGTCTAGCGTTGGTCTTTTGCTGTTGCTGGGTCTGTGCGCTTGTTTGGCTCTGCCAATAATGAATGAAGCAAACCGTGGTCCAGAACTGAGAAGAAGATGGATGAAAAAGAACATTCAGCCAGTGGAATTCTTGAATAAGATCAACGAGTATCAAGACTATCTGCCTGACCATTGCCAGCCGGGCGACAAAAAGTATTCTTGCAAAAACGGAAAAAGAAGTCTGTAAGAATTATAAAGAAAAACTTTTAATTCCGACTTTTGGACTAATTCGATTGATGACCTAGTTAACCAATTTAATTCAGTAAATGTATATATAGATGTCCATTTATTTAAAGATGTATAATTCTCTTTGTGATCCAATAAACGAATCTTTGTTTTAAACACTCGAATAGTCTTTATATATAGATTTGCCACAAGTCGAGCAATTAGACTTTTATATAAGTAAGATTATTTCCCACAAGTTCATTAAATAACCGAGCAAAACACTACTGCACGTCAATATCTGTTTCACTTTCAAAAATTTAAGACTATAAACAGACCCAGTGCTATAAAGGCGGTTTTTTGGCTTCAAAAACCTCGCTTGCATGCTATTGATTCCACACAAACGAACGATCGACTAACAAACGAACAAGCGGACGAACCATAACAGGCAGCTAACTCGTCAAGGCACCGGTTCAAACGTCGCTCTTCTCATGCACTGAACCTAATACAAGCATTAAGTGCGGCAGAATTAGAGCGACGTTTGAATCAATTAAGGGCGGCAGATTGTATTAGGAGCGGCAAGGTCTGTCGCATTATGCGACGTTGGAGCGACTCCGATGCAAACGTTGAACTTCTCATGTGCCGAACCTAATGCATAAACTAGAAATACATGAACGCAGCAATCCCTCGCTCGCTTTTACATGCGTTTACGTAAATACCCCCACCCCCCACCTTCCAAAAAACCCTTAAAAACCCAAAAACAAACAAACTAAGCAGGTCTCACACCTGATCTGTTTTTGTATACATGTATAAACCCCAGCCACTCCTTTATATCCTGTTTTATACATGTAGTTTCTCTATTATTGACCAAATTCCAAAACAATGTTTTATTCCAAAATATATAGCAGTGGTTGAAGGAAAACTACGGCCACGTCCTAATAGCGCCAGAAACTGCATGATAACAAAAACAAACAATAATTACAGAGGTTTATATAAACTTGAGGTGACTAACTGTTTTAATATAATTCCAATGTTCCTCAAACCTCAACCCCCACAAGAAAGAGTTAAAACAGAATTATACAATAACATAGGGCCATAATATATAATTAAGATCGTTTTTAAGTCAGCTATTCAGATTTGATGTTATTTTGCATGATATTTACTCCTGTTTGCCATTACAACGCCGACAAGTCTTGGCAAACTTTGTTCGAAAAATGGCCGATCGGCCGAGTTCGTTTTCGTCAAATTTTACCAAATTATTGCTAATCTACGAAATAATTACATCAAACAAATGCTTATACTTACTTTAGGAGTTGTTACAACAAAAAATTTGGTTGGTTTCGCTTCTATATTGACCAAAAAAATCCTATTTTCTTCTTGTTGTTTCGCAACGCCGCGACCAGATTTCCGGTAAATTTCCTCGCTTCAGAGCTCGTTTAGTACTTCATGACATATCATTATAAAGGTCTCATTCTTATATATTGACCAAAAAAAGCCATTTTCTTCTTGTTGTTTCTCCACGCCGCGACCAGATTTCCGGTATTAAATTTCCTCGCTTCAGAGCTCGTTTAGTACTTCATGACATATCATTCTAAAGGTTTCATTTTAAAAAGGGAATTTAGGTCAAAACCTCGCAGGTTCACAACGAAGCGAAGTGATCCGTCACTGGTGGCCGATTTTTCTAGGGCCGGACCAGAATGAGTTAATTTGTAAATTTCCAAAATAAGTGATGATCGCGCGCGGGCGCACCATGGGGGGTCGCGCAATGGAAAATCCTAAAAAATCAATATAATATTCGCGTTTTATTATATTGCTTTAATTTTTTCAATTTGAATTTGTGAAATGGTGCTTTTCATTTTACTTCCCCAAAGTTTGGTGCTAAAGTAATTTATTGTTTAAATATTTAACATTTTGTTATAGATTGTAATAATATTTTTAATAATAATTAGCATAAATTAGCATAATTTGCAAAATGGGTTGTCTGGCAAGACCAAAAACCCAAAATTTGAATAGTAGAGGTAGAAACGATTCAAATGATGTATTGTGGTATTATTTTTGTGTTATTATGCCATGCTAATTCACAAATTTGCTGAGACCACCTGCTGTGAGTGGTTTTCAAACCGGACAAGAATGAGTTTTAAACAGTTCCAAAATTATAACGCGGAGACATTTGAAACTCGATATGCCTGTTTTCTCCATGCCACTTCGGGAATCAACTGTATTGTCAACTTTTTCGAATTTTTCGAACTTTTTCCAAAAAATTTTTCCAAAAACCAACTTTTTCCAAAAACCACAATCTGCGGGCTCAGTGCCCAGCAAACATCACGCGCATCCATGTATAACACAGAGAAAAACAGCTGTTTCGACTACCACGTTTTGCAATATCCATAGCAATCAAATGTTAAGAAAAGCACCGCGGTCTTAGCTCTCAACGCATTTAAATAAAACAATCCAATTTTTGCGGCGTCTATTAGAATTGCCATAAAAAAGCCAAAATGGAAAAAAGTGAAAAAGTACGAAAAAAATGAAAAAGAAAGGACGATGAGGCATCAGAATTGAGTTCTCTGTGCAGCAGTCAGTAAAAATCTGCAAAGATTCAGTTAACCCATTGCTGCCTATAAGCTGTCTGAGGGTTCTTTCTTTGATGAATAAAATTATTTCGCGTTCTAGACAGCTTAAAAACATCAGGCCTTTGAAAAAGTAAAACAATAATGAGGCCGTTTATGGCCGGCTCAGGCAGGAATGGGTTAATCACTTGTTAAGGATTGGTTAATCCATTGCTGCCTGGGATGTTTGAGAGCTCTATCTTTTTCTCTTTGAGTAAAATCGTATAGAACGTTAGACAGAGTACAACAATAAAGAGGCGGTATTTGGCCGGCTCATGCAGACAGGGATGTGTTAATCACTTGTCATAAGGAAAGTTAATATTTAATTACTTGTTAACCCATTGCTGCCTAGGATGTCCAAGGTTTTTCCCTGCTGGTTAAGTTTCCGGTCCACTATCCAATAGGAGTTTCTTTACCTCTGCCACTTGGCTGTGGAAGGGGTTGATAGACAGAGCAAAACAATCTGGCGTCGGACACAGTTAAGAGACGTGTTTAGCCAGCTCAGGCTATTTAATCTATCTAGAATTTGGTATGTTTTAGTGGACAATTTACATTGTTCAGTCACTATTTGTAAGCCAAATAAATAGCAGTATCCGCATAAAGACATTGCGCAACTATATCCCTCTTTGCCGAAGTGTTTTTGTTTAGTTTATCATGGCGAGAAATGGTGGACATAGAGAGGCGGAGTTAAAGCCCTATTAAACTAGTACCTATGTCGTGCGGTCGTCACAGTTCCGCGGTTCAGAAGAAAAGAGAACAACTAATTTATGCAATGTTGGATGAAATCTTCATTCGATGATAAGAAAATACTGAAGTTTTGAGATTGAAAACCGCAACAACGACAAATACAGGCTAGAAATGAAGAATATCATCGAAAAGACGGATCTTTATAGTTGCCGAATCAGATCGAAACTTGTATGGAAATAGTATACCTCTGTTTGATTTTCGATAACGTGAGCAGCAAGGTTGGTACAATTTGCGTATTCGCCATATTGGCTTATGTTAGACTTGTGCTCAAAATAGTATATCAAAAACCGCAACAGATTTAATATCTGTGGCATATCGCTCATGATATTTATATCGCAGATGTGTTGCACTATACAATTCATATGGAAACATTTGAAATAATTTAAAAATTGACACTGCTGCGACGATTGTTTCACTCATCCTCTGTGTAAGTCCTATTAATCTTGCAGAACTTTTCTAGTCAAAATTTTTGTAAGTGGGCATGCATTACGCGCATGCGTGACCATTATTTCTCGCCATGTATACGTTACTTTTGGCTTTAAAATATTGTTATCAAATTTTCGCATTGTTTTCCGCTTGTTTTCTTTCTTTCGGGAACATATTTTTTTTCTCATGGGTTTAAATCTATTGTACTTGTAGTATCGCAGCAACAACAAAATACTCGCAAAATACGCAGTTCCCTCAACTGAAAAATTTATGTATCGTAATAAATAGTAGCCATAAGGTAAACCAAGAGGATCTATAGCTCTTGTAAGATGCGCCGCTCTTGAATACCGCTAATTAGAATGCATAAACTAATAAATTGCTGAACTTGTTTTCAAGTCATTATGCTAAATGGCGCACGTTCATTAGTTGCTGAAAGGTCCAAAAGAGCGACAATGCCTCTCGGGGCTGTGGGAGGACATTACCGCCTTTGTTAATGACCTGCAAGTTTTGGCGGAAAAATATATTTAAGTTGATCTGAATGAAAATATACTTTCTTTGGAAATTTTTAAACGATAATACGACTTGGAAGATTAGTGTTTCTTTTTATAAAAAACAACTTGTTTAAAAACGGAGAAAATTATCGCTTAACAGGTGCAAAAAAGAAACAAAACAAACGAGCTCAAAAGTAAGGTAAACAGCAACATAAAAACAAATAATTAGAGGAACCAAAAGCCATATATAATAAATGGCATATTAACCTTGTTTGCTCGGTCTGTATTTGCTCGATGTTTTGCACAAAGTCTGCACGAAAACCCCAGACCTCACACTCGGTTAATAAGTCTTTAGTTCGAATATCATTAATCACCAACCCGTTTCCACCTGGTTCATATCTTCTAAAGGGTTGAACCATATTTCAAAATTTAGAAATCAGAGCTCAGTCCAATTGAGCGTAGATGCGATGCAAACAGCTTGAAAAATTGCGCTAAGAACGTATTGAATTTTACTGCGCATCACACAAGGTTCTCCAGTAACGTTAGACTATATAGTTGCATGAGACACTTAAACGGGAGCTTGGTCAGGGTTTAAGAATGGGAGAACGCCCCCGTGAGAAATTAAGTTGATATTCAGAAATTTGGTTTCAAGCCATTACAAAAATGCCACTTGCCAAGTGCCACTTCACCATCTTGTTCGCAATCCTGTCATTTTAAACTAAACTATACTTAAAAGCATTAATAAATTATCGATAAGCGTATATTATAGCAAGCATCGGATATAATCCTGAACATTATCAACTTGGTATTGTCCTGTTCAGTGTAAAAAAAAACACGAAGGATGGTTTGCATGAAGAAGTCTAGTGTTGGTCTTTTGCTGTTGCTGGGTCTGTGCGTTTGTTTGGCTTTGCCAATAATGAAGGAAGCAAACCGTGGTCCGAAACTAAGAAGAAGGTGGATGAAAGAGAACATTGGGCCAGTGGATTTCTTGCAAAAGATGAAGAAGTACCAAGACTATCTGCCTCACGTTTGCCAGCCGGGCGATGAGGAATATCCTTGCCCACGGAAATGAAGATTTTGAAAATATAAAGAAAAAACTGCTAACTGCGATTCTTGGACTTTTGTTTATGATTTAGTTAACTACTTTAATTCAATGCATGTATATAGATACCAAGAACATGTATAATTCATTTTGTGATCCAATAAAGAAATTATTGTTAAACACCCCAAATATTCTGCTTCAACCAATTAGTTGTGTAAGATTATTTTCTCCCAGGTTTATTAAATAACCGACAAAAACACATGTGGGCAATATCTGTTTAACTTGCAGAACGTTAAATCTAAACGACACAGTGACAAAGGGTGGTGCCCCGCGTTTGTGTAAAAAACGTCGCTGAAGTGAGTTTAAGCCTCGTCTCGGAGTTAGACTCTTAGAGTATAAAGTAGTTTAACTTTTTGTATCTGCGAAAGTTGAAAATTAAAAACTGAATATAAGCAAAACATTTTTATATCTTCAACGATGAGGAGATGGTTCCCATTTCTCAAGCTGTTATCCAAATTAAAAATATTAAACTTGAAGCTACAGACTTGCTGTGATAAAGTACTGTAAACACTATATTGCGATAAAAGCACACAAGCTATCCATATATGTTTACTAGCTGCGTTCAACGTTTTTTCCAGATTATGATGACTGAACTAATTACGATGCCAACTGTTTTGACATGCAAAGAACAATAATGTTCGGAGATATAAAGGTTGATTTATCAACAAGCTGCATAATACGACTGAGAATTGTTGCTTTCGCCAATATAGCAACAATAGTATTTAGACAATGTTGCCAAGAAAGTATTTAAAAACTATAAAGATAAATTTACCGCATTTTGTTTACTACATTTTTTAAAAGTAGTGTGCTGCGTAGGCAGTGTTGAAATACAAATCCTTATCGAAATATTGTAAAGTATTCTAACGTTTCGAGCAAACGCCCTTCGTCAGAGAGAAACAACGTTCAATATTTGCGACAGTACTCAAACCTTACTATATTTCGATCTATATATATATTATGTATTATTTATAACTATTATTAGTATAAATTTACAAGTTTATAATGCAAATCCTCGAATTTCATTGGCTATTGCAGGAGTTTATAATTGGTGATATAAACCTCTGGGATAAACCAATGAAAGTCATTCTTTTAAAAAAAAATGACCAATGACAAAATGTGTAGTATAGCACGAACAATGATCATTAGAGCCAGCGGTTGTTCTGTTAAGAAACAATGGCGCCGAAATTATAACGGAGTATGCAAATGAAAGAAGAAATTGAACATTTCGGCGAAGCAATACGTTCTGCAGAAGAAAAAACCCGGCTACAAAATGGTTAAAGTGGAAATTCTTAATGGTAAGAGCGTTAAATTGTTTATCTGTGTTCGTTTAAAACGAAATAACTGCAAACAAAACACATTTCAAAATTACGCTTGCTGTTGACAAGATTTCGTGATGTAAACTATATGCTAAATTGAATGTTTCTTTCAACTTTTTGTCACTTTTACAAATCAAATGAGTGGATATATATTCCATCGGTTACTGTACGGCCCAAGGAGATGTCCGAAATGACCGTTGAACGTTTGTTGTTGGCAGTTAAAAAATGCATTAAACGAGCCTCAAAGAATATGTTATGTTCGAGAATTTATTTAACTTTTGCTGGTAAATTTATACTAAAACAATTAGACAACTCGCCCTCGTTTTCTATGAGCGATAGTCAACTCGGCTTCGCCTCGTTGACTATTCGCTCATAGAAAACTCGGGCTCGTTGTCTAATTGTTAATTATATTATTTATTAACCATATTACATCTCCTTCGATTCAAGCCAGTGAAAAGTTACAGCATTGAAGTATACACACGGGAATGGCTGTCAATGCAAAAGCTTTCGGAATTATCTTATTCCCATGGAGACATGGCTTTGTAGGTGATATTATTTATCCATTGTCTCTAAAATTTTGATGGAAATTGAAAAAATCTCCTTTAGGTTGCAACACGTCCCCCCCCCCCCCCCGTAATTCCCCTTTCTTACGTAGAATACCTTTCTAGCAATCGTCGCTTAAAAGGAAATTTTACTATAAATTCGATTTTTATTAAAAAACGCAACATCGTTATTTCTCCGCCACTATTTACTCGTTGTTCTTAATCTTTTTTTGTATAAAAACTTTTCCTCTGTGAAGGTATACGGAAAACTAAACAGTTCCAAAACTACAAGGCGAAGAAATTTGAAACTCGATATGGCTGGCTGTTTTCTCCGTGCCACTTCGGGAATCAACTGTATTATCAACTTTTTCGAACTTTTTCGAAAAACCACACGCTGCGGTCCCAGCGTTCAGCAAACATTACGCGCATCCATGTGTAATACAGAGAAAAACATCCGTTTCGAGTTTCAAACTACCACATTTTTCAATACCCATAGCACTCAAATGTTAAGAAAAGCACCGCGGTCTTAGCTCTCAACGCGTTTAATAAAACAATCCAATTTTTGTGGCGTTTATTAGAATTGCCATAAAAAAGCCAATGGAAAAAAGGAAAAAGTATGAAAAAATGAAAAAGGAAGGACGATGAGGCATCAGAATTGAGTTATCTGTGCAGCAGTCAGTAAAAATCGGCAAAGATTCAGTTAACCCATTGCTGCCTATAAGCTGTCTGAGGGTTCTTTCTTTGATGAGTAAAATTGTTTGGCGTTCTAGACAGACTAAAAACATCAGGCCTTTGAAAAAGTAAAACAATAATGAGGCCGTTTATGGCCGACTCAGGCAGGAATGGGTTAATCACTTGTTAAGGATTGGTTAATCCATTGCTGCCTGGGATGTTTGAGAGCTCTATCTTTTTCTCTTTGAGTAAAATCGTATAGAACGTTAGACAGAGTACAACAATAAAGAGGCCGTATTTGGCCGGCTCAGACAGGGATGTGTTAATCACTTGTCATAAGGAAAGTTAATATTTAATTACTTGTTAACCCATCGCTGCCTAGGATGTCCAAGGTTTTTCCCTGCTGGTTAAGCTTCCGGTCCACTATCCAATAGGAGTTTCTTTACCTCTGCCACTTGGCTGTGGAAGGGGTTGATAGACAGAGCAAAACAATCTGGCGTCGGACACAGTTAAGAGACGTTTTTAGCCAGCTCAGGCTATTTAATCTATCTAGAATTTAGTATGTTTTAGTGGACAATTTACATTGTTCAGTCACTATTTGTAAGCCAAATAAATAGCAGTATCCGCATAAAGACATTGCGCAACTATATCCCTCTTTGCCGAAGTGTTTTTGTTTATTTTCTTATACGTTACTTTTGGCTTTAAAATATTGTTATCAAATTTTCGCATTGTTTTCCGCTTGTTTTCTTTCTTTCGGGAACATATTTTTTTTTCTCATGGGTTTAAATCTATTGTACTTGTAGTATCGCAGCAACAACAAAATACTCGCAAAATACGCAGTTCCCTCAACTGAAAAATTTATGTATCGTAATAAATAGTAGCAATAAAGTAAACCAAAAGATCTCTTGTAAGATGCGCCGCTCTTGAATACCGCTAATTAGAATGTATAAACTAATAAATTGCTGAACTTGTTTTCAAGACATTATGCTAAATGGCGCACGTTTATTGGTTACTGAAAGATCCAAAAGAGCAGCAATGCCTTCTCGGCGCCGTGGGAGGACATTACCGCCTTTGTTAATGACCTGCAAGCTTTGGCGGAAAAATATATTTGAGTTGATTTGAATGAAAATATACTTTCTTTGGAAATTTTTAAACGATAGTACGACCTGGAAGATTTGTGTTTCTTTATATAAAAAACAACTTTTTCAAAAACGGAGAAAATGATTGCTTAAGAGGTGTAAAAAAGAAACAAAACAAACGAGCTCAAAAGTAAGGTAAACGGCAACATAAAAACAAATAATTATAGGAACCAAAAGCCATATAATAAATGGCATATTAACCTCGTTTGCTCGGTCTGTATTTGCTCGGTATTTTGCACAAAGTCTGCACGAAAACCCCAGACCTCACACTCGGTTAATTAAGTCTTTAGTTCGAATATCATTCATCACCAACCTGTTTCCACCTGGTTGACATCTTCTAAAGAGTTGAACCATATTTCAAAATTTAGAAATAAGAGCTCAGTCCACTTGAGCGTAGATGCGATGCAAACAGCTTGAAAAATTGCGCTAAGAACGTATTGAACTTTACTGCGCATCACACAAGGTTCTCCAGTAACGTTAGACTATATGAACATTATCAATTTGGTATTGACCTGTTCAGTGTGAAAACACAAAGAAGGATGGTTTGCATGAAGAAGTCTAGTGTTGGTCTTTTGCTGTTGCTGGGTCTGTGCGTTTGTTTGGCCTTGCCAATAATGAAGGAAGCAAACAGAGAAGAAGGTGGATGAAAGGGAACATTGGTCCAGTGGATTTCTTGCAAAAGATGAAGAAGTACCAAGACTATCTGCCTGTGATTTGCCATCCCGATCGCGACTATCCTTGTCCTACAGGGAAATAAAGATTTTAAAAACATAAGGAAAACCCCAGCTAATTCCGATTCTTGCATGGACTTTCTGTTTATGATTTAGTTAACGAGTAAACTCATTCAGTGAATGTTTATAGATATCAACAGATTTAAACATGTATAATTCCTTTTGTGATAATAAAATAAAGAAGTAATAATAAATAAAACAATGTTAAACACCCCAAATGTTCTGCTTCAACGAATTAGTTGTGTAAGATTATTTTCTCCCAGGTTTATTAAATAACCGACAAAAACACATGTGGGTAATATCTGTTTAACAGAACTTTAAATCTAAACAAACACAGTGATAAAGGGCGGTGCCCAGCGTTTGTATCAAAAACGTCGCTGCAGTGAGTGTAGTCAAAGTTTAAGCCTCGTCTTGGAGTTAGACTCTTAGAGTATAAAATAGTTTAACTTTTTGTATCTGAAAAAGTTGAAAATTAAAAACTGAATATAAGCAAAACATTTTTTATCTTCAACGATGAGAAGATGGTTCCCATTTCTCAAGCTGTCATCCAAATTAAAAATATTAAAATTGAAGCTACAGACTTGCGGCTGTGATAAAGTACTGTAAACACTATATTACTATAAAAGCACACAAAATTTTAAAGATTACGATGACTGAACTAATTACGGTGCCAACTAACGAGAAAATTACTGTTTTGACATGCAAAGAACAATAATGTTCGGAGATATAAGGGTTGATTTATCAACAAGCTGTCATATAATACGACAGAGAATTGTTGCTTTTCCCAATATAGCAACAATAGTATTTAGAAATTGTTGCCAAGAAAGTATTTATAAAGATAAATTAACCGCATTTTGTTTACTAATTTTTACTACTTTTTAAGAAGTAGTGTGCTGCGTAGGTGGTGTTGAAATACAAATCCTGATCGAAGTATAGTAATGTTCGAGTACTGCCGAAAATATTGAACATAGTTTCTAACGTTTCGAGCAAAGGCCCTTCGTCAGAGAGAAACTACGTTCAGTATTTTCGGCAGTACTCAAACCTTACTATATTTCGATGTAATAGTTAAAATAAAATATTAGCGGCTGATCTTTATTGGCATCTCGCCATTGTAGATGCCCATAAAGGTCGGACACGATCTAACTTACTTATCAAATTGTAAGTGTAAATGATGAACACTTTGTTTAAGAGTCGCAGAAAAGGTTAAATAAGATCATTTTCTCTCAGAAAAAGCTGAATTTGAGCCACTAGTGCCAATTAATTTTCATAAAACATTGATGCTTTATTAATCAATGTTTTATCCGTATTTAAAGATGCTGATTAAACATTCATTTCTTTTGAAGTTTCGTGATGAATTATTAGTGAATTTGATAAATATATATAACTATTACTTATATTTATATATATAACTATTATAACTTATAACTATTATTATATTATTTACTAACCATATTACATCTCCTTCTCTTTTTTTACACGTGCATGTGTAAAATGAACTCCACTCATGCCGATATTAGCACCCTCTCATAGACTCCGGGCCTTCGGCCCTACGCCCGGGCTCGGGGATTATTTTATCTCAATCAAGAAAGCTAAAATGATTTCTATATTGGCCTACAAATTGTGGAGTTATTTTGACCCACGATTAACGAGCAGAATCATGTTTAGTTATGCTGTATACCGGACGGTAAATTATTTTTCAATTCGACTTAATTTACACAGCTTTGAGTAAATACGTAGCTGCACTTATAATACCGGAGTATATATTACTCTAAATGTGAGTTAAGAAGTTTCTACTCAATCACTAGAATTACGATTACTCCTTATATGAGTTAAAATATGTTGTGAGTAAATTTTACTCAACCGAATTGAGTAAAATTTACTCACCATGCAAGTATAAAAGCCAAGTTTATGTTTACTTTGAGCACATGTAGATGTATTCAACTCAAAATTGTGAGTAATATTAAAAGCTTACTCAGATTTCGAGTAATTGGACAACCAACTCAAAGATGAGTTCGATTTTTTGAACGAACGAAGGAACGAAGGAACGAACGAAGGAACGAAGGAACGAAGAAACGAAGGAACGAACGAAGGAACGAATGAATGAATGAATGAATGAATGAATGAATGAATGAATGAATGATTGACAGTAACGGAGTGGCTCTGAAATAGGGCAGGGAAATCACATTTTAGGGCCCACTTTCAGGGGTCATCATAGGAAGAATTTGTTTTGGGTTCGCATATTTAGGGGGGCCGGAATATTTTTGAAATTTTGGGTGCCTGAAATGGAATTTTCTGCGTTCCGACAACATCTTTTAGCAAAATTTTAAAAGTTTAAAAACAGAAAAACGACACAATATTTATAATCTAACGTGTAGTTGCATGCAGTTTTGTTATTTTCAATACACGGCCTAAATTTATAAAATACTATAAAATAAACGTGCTGCATAGGCAACGTTGAATTGGAAAATAAAATTCGAAATACTGAGGTTTTATAAAACAAATTGAACTGTACGTTTCTCTGAAAAATAATTTTTAACCACTGCAGCATAAAACTTGAAGTGCAATTTAGATTGTGGAATACTGCAGTTGTAGCGTTTTCGAGCTAATTAGTTAGCTCGAAAACGCTACAACTGCAGTATTCCACAATCTACATTGCACTTCAAGTTTTATGCTGCAGTGGTTAAAAATTATTGAGCCCAAACAGCTAAGTATCTACAAAATATATTTGGCCCACCAGTCACAAATTGTTGGGGCCCACAAGGTATGCAGATCATTTGGGCCCACTGGGAAATCTTCCGGTGTCCGTGTGGGCCACGCCGCCCCTGATGAAGGAAGAAAGGAAGGAATGAGGAACGAACGGACGGACGAACGAACGAGCGAACGAACGAACGAACGAACGAACGAACGAACGAACGAACGAACGAACGAACGAACGAACGAACGAACGAACGAACGAACGAACGAACGAACGAACGAACGAACGAACAAGCCAAGAACGAGCGAATGTAAAGTAAATCGTTAAGCGCGTGTAAGTAGAATATCTCGAATTGACTTGCACGGCTAAACATTTTCCTAAAGCAACTGCTACATGGAAAAACCATAAACAAAAAGGGAACAGTATAATTTGTATATTAAGAACGTCCAACTAACATCTGGAAAGTTATTGCTATTTCATGTTTGATTTACCATAATCAAACACTTGAACTTGTAACTTGAAATAGTACATCACACATCGAGAAGTGTGTTGAAAAAGCAAGGCAAAACAGACTTCGAAATGTTTTGATAATTGATATCAAACAGAAGTTTTGAGTGTTTGATATTGCTTCTCGGATAAAGTATTTTCTATAAGATATTTGAGGTGAAAGTTGGCTTAATTTATGCAAGCGTTTGATGACATATGCAACTTCGTGTCGATCGGTATTGATTTCCCTTTTTTTATCTTATAAATTAATAATGAGGTTGAGAAAATTATTCCAATACTGTGATGTGCATGGCAACTGCATGGCATTATTCATAAATGCGCATCTTGCTAATAGTCATGATTTTGTGATCTTGCTGTGGCTATGCATAGTGGCCGACACTCAACAGCACAGTGTAAAACTGATACGGGATGCATGTTAAGAGACGATATCAGACAATGATTATGAATTAATTTATTTTCTTCTCGATTTTACTGCGTCAGTTTTGCTAGAATGTAAGAACGAGCTGATGTGAATTAAGCTGGTTTGATAATAGGTTAAATTTCGACCTAAATCATCCATGCAGTTGAATAAAAGCGTTGGTTTTTGTTCATAGTTAAAAATTTTGGCAAAAGCAGTCGTCTCAGCTGGTGAGCCAAAATTTATGCCATGCACCAATTACTATAGACATGCTTGAACGGCATTCATTTCAGAAGCCCTTTAAGCTGGATTTCCACTAGGCGTAAAATGTCGCGCGCTCGACTTTATTCTTCTCTCTTGTGAGTTTCCATGTGGAACGAAGTAGAAAACTATTGAATTTGTACAATAGAAAAGTCGAGCGCGCGATATTTTACGCCTAGTGGAAATCCAGCTTGATGCCAGCATTTGATGTCACCAAACAACTTCTCCAAGACATTATGCACCACTTGGTCAATTGAAGCATGCTGAGATATAGTAAAATGACTGGATAGGAAACTTGATGGCGTGACCATGACAACTTAGTTGAAATTGATGAGTTTAAAAAACCTTACGTTTAGTTTATAAATGATACAGCTTAAAACGAACTGTCTGTATATAGATATTAAGATAAAACCATAATAAAATAAAATGCTCATTTATTAGAATACTCATATAACAAAAAGATTCACTAGCCTATGTAATTACGTGCATCACAAATTACAAGCAAAGCAAAGTTCTTTTATGTGAGCCAGTTTCTTCACAACGACACAGAATACATCAAAACAAATATTAACAACGTTTATCTCCAGCACTCGTTTGTGGCTTAGGCAAGTTTATCAGGCGATAAAACCATTTGAAATGTCAACATAGTTATCTAAATGCGAGATCAAGAAGAATTCAAAGAAACTGTTACTTAGAAAGCAACTCACAATCGTACTCCCCCATTCGTGATATCACAATTTTCAACTAAGTTTCCTAAACATTTTACAGTAAACGGCAGTCTAAATATTAAAAGTTCTAAGCATCCCACGTGACTTAACCAGTGTTTTTACAATCTATAGAAAGGACGACAGTTTAATACGAAGTTCAACCTGTTCTCCAACATGATATTCGAGCAGGTGTAAATTTACTTCTCAGTTCCTTCTTTCTTAAAAAATATCTTCTTGTTTGAAGTAAAATTGATTTCGAGCTAGTAAAATTTTCTTGATTTTTTCTTGTTTTAAGTAAATTATTGCTTAAAATAAGAATTTTGAAACCATTTCTTTCTTGGTTAGAAATGACAATTTTGCCGTGAAGATATAGTTATCTAGTATTTTCCAGCAGAGGTGCCACTGTAATCAAGAACTCGTGTTGCAACAGCAAAGGTGTTAATACTATATTAATTAAACAATATAGAATGAAAATACATAATACATTAAAAAAATACATTTGTCATGAGTTTTGTAATTTACGAACACTAAACACAAACGATAAATGTTTAATAAAAGCGCTATAACACGACGTAACTTTTCTTGCAACTCGCCACGCATTCTTTTCTAAAAAAATACATTGCTATAGCTGCTCTAGGATTTCAGATGTACGCCTATAGAGTCGAGAGAACTGAAATGTAAATATATTGCAAACTAAAAGCGTCACACGAGGGGATTTTCTTCCTTAATGTACGTACACCTTGAAACATCACTGCCAAGGATCTTGCGAGAAAAGTTGTCTCGTGTAAAGCCTCATTCAATCATTGCAGCAACTGACTCGCAGCTCGTCACGAGTACTTAATAATAATATCTAATTAAAAACAACTCGAAGAACTCGTTTTCTCTTTGTGAGTACATGCAAGTACGCGTAGCTATAGCTGCAATGGCAGGAAGAGAGGCTTAACAGCGCGTTAAGTAAATGCTAAGTGAAGCAAAGCACCCAAAAAAACATACATTTAAACATATCGTGTCACTAGCAGCTGTTACATGTAAAAATCGCAATTTAGGGCCATTAGTTCAAAAGATATATAACCTCTTTCAATCACTTGTAATTTCAATGTAAAAAAATGGTATACTTTACACCAATAATTGCCTCTACACTGATTATGGATTTATAGTTTCAACGAGAACAGTTTAGACTCTTATCAATAATTGTGACAGTTATCAACCAGTGAGAGTACAGGCACTGTAGTTCCAGTCGCAGATACCAAATATATAAGAACCTTTTTAGACTAACTTGGAAAAACATTAAAACCTAGATTCTTATGTATGGCTATTACTGTAAATGATTACCGTATAAGGTTTTTTGTAGTTGAAGAGCGGCGAGCTAATTTATTTACCGTTGTGTAAAAAAGTAGAATGCCGCATGCTTGCGTAGACATTGTTTTGGATATAGAGCAAATTTAAGTAAATATGTGATAAACTGCCGAGATTATTAGCTTTAACTCTGAATAACGGCTCCACTCGAAATGTTAGTATTTCATTGCTGCCGACCCGTAGGGAAGCAGCACCCTATTCTTGACGTTACATGACGTTCTTGCGTTTTCGTGTCCAGTTCCCGGCCGAGTTATGTATAGTCGACGTGATCTCAAACTGCTGTTAGGAGTGGAGATGTCGGTCCATTTCCAGGGGGCTCATTAATTATTCAAGTTCGTTTGTAAAATGAGGGGGTTGTTCAACAAAATTTCTTCAATTCGCCTCAAAGAATAAGATGGTTGTTCAACAAAATTTCTTCAATTCGCCTCAAAGAATAAGATGTGTCTTAAAGTGTTGTCTTAAATATGCAGATCACAGATATTGGCAATGTCTGCTTTTCTACACGCGTGTAAAATGGACTCCACGCGTGTCGAGATAATTAGCACCCTCACTGGGCTCCCGGCCTTCGGCCCTACGCCCGCGGGCTTGTGGATTAAATACCTAAGGCAGCTTGACCTGAAGAAATACATGCAAAAAACAAACGCCACGTAATATTAAACGTATAATATACAATTAATGGATGAGGTTCAGTATGATAGCTTGTGTCATCAACGCCGAGGTAAGTGTTATCTGCCGAAGCCGAAGGCTGAAACCGATCGAGGCTTGATAACACAAGATATCATGTAGAAGCCTTTAGTAAGTTTTTTTACAAAGTTAGGTAAAAAATAGTAAATATTCTGTAACGGTCTTCAGTTCGAGGTTCGCTAACTTTTTTCTTGGTGGTTTTAACGTCAACCAAACGTGCCAAATCCGCCGGATTAATCCGCTTCTGATCTTCACTCCTAACGACGGCCGCCAGGTTTGTTTTGTTCAAACCGCCGGCCAGCGCATCATAGCTACAGATAATTTTTGATATTTTGTAGGTGGCAAGATCGACATCAATAATTGTCTGTAGGTTTCTAGCCAATCACAGTCGAGATTGTATCAGTATTGTATGATAATACTGTTTACTCAGTAACGGCTTGGCCTTACTGCTTAGTCCAATAACTAGAAATACATGAATGCAACAACCCCTCTTTTATTTATATGAATGCAATGGCCCACTTTTATTAAATGGTTTTTTGAAACATCCCCACCCACCCACCCTGATTTAAAATAAGCCCTCCTGATATATAACCAATATAAAAACAAACAGATTTAAAGCAAATGATAATCCTCGAGATAATTATAGAATTTATGGATAGGATGACTAACTGATTTAATGAAAGTTGAACATATGAAAGCAAAATTTAGCTCTGGTTGTAAAAAATATATTGTTTTTATAGGAGGATTCAAAAGGGATTGTTTTTAGCAAGCACTTAATGGCTTATGGTTTCCCTATGTGGCTTTGTATACATGTTTTGTAAAGGCAGAATTAAAAGTTAACAGCTCAAAATTACATTTATAATAGAGTCTGAGATAAAAACAATTCAGTAGAATCGGATCTCAGAAAGAAGTATTAAACAGCCCACGTTTCAGTCGAAAATTTGGAAATACAGCAAAAAAAATCGCCAAAGCCCATGCAAAGTCAATGAATAACATAAACATAAGCTTATAAAGGAAGTGTTTTAAGTTAGCTTTAGTTAAGCTGACTTATGGTTTGGACGAACAAAGGGAAAGCACGAAAACGTGAAGCTGTATATTGTTTAGGTTATAAGACAACAAGAATCCTACCGTTTATAACTTTAAAATTATTTGACCACTGAGTGACCAGTGACCACAACCAATGCAATTCAGATCGAGTTTTGTTTACCATACAGCGTCTGGTTTCTTCAGGTTCTCTGGTTTCACTTCAAGATATATTAAACCGACTGTTTGTATCCTTTTCTTCGTTGTTCTCTTTTATTATTTAAGTAGAACAGGCTCCATAAAGCCGAAATACTGACAGATTTATTAGTTTTCTTCGTCGCTAGTCACCAGTGTCCAACTATTCTTACCGCGTGACACAGTACCAAACATATATCTATATATATATACAAATAAACTATTTCACAGATTTCGTCTCCCTCGCTTTTTCTACACGCGTGTAAAATGGACTCCACGCGTGTCGAGATTAGCACCCTCACCGGGCTCCGGGCCAAAAGAGTACATGTAAACAAATCTGTTTTTTCAAATAACAACGGTGATTTGAAATATTTTTTTAATACTTTCAGTAAACAAAACGTACAGTACTGGATTCGGAAGATTCAAGCGATCATTTCGATAAAGAATTTATTTAAATCGAACAAACAGAAAAAATAAATAAATTAAAACATGTTTTGAAACACACGTTTCCAAATGTAAGAAGCAACCTACTTGAAATTGAGACATGCAAAGAGTTCAACATTATATCAGCAAATTCAGAATCATCCTCAGAGACATGAGAAATTTTTCATGATGTCTTACACTGCTAAAGTCAACCGAAAACTTTTTCGGCTGACTCGAGCCGGATTTGAACTCGCACCTTCGGGATTCCGGTCCGCCGCTCTACCTGTTGAGCTATCGAGTCGCATAGGGTTCGGAGGCGAGTTATATCCAACTCAAGTGCACGAGATAGTCTTGGGACGCTTATCCCTGAGGACGTGGATGGGTTTTTTATACAGAAGAAGTTATTTTGCAAGGAGTTGGGTGTTTTGAAAGTCGGAGAAGACGAAGCGTGTTCCTACTTTTTGATATTAACGTCAAGCGGAGCAAGCTCAAAGGGCGAGATAAAATAAACTGTTTTTATTAAAAAAGGAAAGCGGAGAAATTATTTGGTGCAATGTGTGGCTAGACACCTGTGGTAATCACATGGTGCCTAACACCTACAACCACGGCACCAAAGTCGGAGTAGAAGCATTTGGCCAATGGTTGACAAAATCGCTATATACGTGTAATACCAAACAAAGAAACAAACCCAAAACACAGTTCTTTTTTAAAAGAACCACCTATTATTTCGAAAGAAAACTCACGAAACACTAAAAAAACATAAATACTGCATACAAAATCATTGAATTTGGTTTGTAACATTTCGTATTAGCCGCTGTAGTTACTAACGGACATTAGGTTTAGCGATGAATAAATAATGTTGTACGCGGATGAAGAAAAGCGCCAGTAATTCAAGGAAAATTGGAACAACGCAGTAACCTGATTCTCCCATGGACGAACCAATGGCTCTTATAATGCCATAAATTCAGAATGTTACACATTTAGAAACTTTGTTTGCTGAAGTTTTGGAAAGCTATTTACGCCAACAAATACTAAGTTAAAATATTATATAAAAAACAATCTCAGTAGTTTAACATTAACTTTAAGTGAAGAGATTTTTAATTAGTTCCAATCCAGAGCATGCAAGACAAAGAAAAAATCTTGATCTCTTCCCGCGAAAAAAAAGACTGATATTGTAAAACCGGATATTGGAAATTCGGTACTTCACCTAAGTATACGTACAGCTTGATTAACAAACTGTACACGAGACATGTCTATTCCAGTAATAACGTATATAAACGTGCATGCACTTTTAAATCGACAAATATTAAAGCAAAGACCTTCAAACTTTATGGATAATTAAACCAAATTTCCCAGTCTCCATGCCAACAACTAATATAACATCGGTTTTATGACAGCATGCAAGAGGAAACACTTAATTAATGTAAACAAAATTGATTATTTACAATCAAAAAGAGCTTTAAAAATTTATGGGTGCGCATTAAAAGAATTTTTCAGCGTAGGCTTAGTTAATGCATTTCACGCTGCTTTTATTTAGATCAGAATATACTTTTTTAGTGTATCAACGTTGTTAGGACAATCCGCCGGCATTGCTAGAACTAAACAGCCAAGTTTTAAACGCTTCTTCCTCCATTAATCTAATATAGAGTAATTCGCAATATATTTAACATAAATTTTCTTGATTTTTTACAATGAACTTTTATAATTGCGTTGTTCGGAATTCAATACAATCTGCAGTGCATGCATGCGTAGGATTTGATTAACGTATATATTTTGTACAACTCATGTATTATTCTGGTGCTGATACCAATTAAAATCGAAAGCCCCTTGCAAGCAGACAGTGCACGAGGAATCGATTGTACAATTTTTTTTATAGAGTGGCTTAACAAAAACAAAAAAAACTTTAAAGTTGGTGTCCTAGAGAAGGTAAGCATGCAACGCAGGTTACATATTAACCCATCTGAATTTTAGCTTATTTACAACAACTGACGACAGATGGACAAATACTGATAACAAGATATTACAACATAAAAGACTAGTAGTGTGCTAGTTTTGGAATTGTGAAACGGCTTAAAATTGAAAAAAAACAAACGTACTCTCAGTCACCCTCCAAGACATATATAAAGCTTTCAACTTTTCTGAAGAAGACAATGCCCGTTGTAGTGATCTGAACGAGAATCAATAACAAAATTGTACGCACTAATGTACATGCAGCGCTATACTAAATAAGGCTTGGATGGGCATCCACTAAGTTATAATATAGCTAAACTATACGTTAGTCATAATGAAGAGAGTAACCCAACATGGAGAGAAGAGTCGACCCCGATCAATTTTTAAAATCGCCCTTAATAAATGCAATAATGTAAAAAAATTTGACATGCATCGAACACAGCAACCAACAACCTAACCGTTGCCCTAGCAATCCGAAATAAAAAAAAATAAATAAATAAACAAAGTAATTACGTCATAAAAGACACGAAAATTGTGTTGGTCCTTAGAATTAAAAACTTGAAATTCTTTAAATCAACAACGCTCGCGGTCTTGGTAATAGCCTAGCTTGTAATTGTTATGCAAGTTGGTTCAAGTCCTGTTGTAAACTTTTTTATCACAAATGTGGCTTCTTTTTTTCCAATTCTTCTTTATTTTTCAGTTTTCTTTTCTTTTTCAGGGTTTCAGTTGCAACAATGTCTATTTGAAATATTCTACTTGAATGAACAACATCTATTGGTTTGATTCGACAGCAATTTACAGAAACAGGCATAGAAAATGTCTTAAAATAATAGGTTGGGGTAGTTCACTTATCATCCAAACCCGATTTGAATACATCACGGGCGTTCGTTGCGATTTAGTGTTAGGATTAGCCGGGTTTGGGTTAGATTTTAGTTCAGGGTCTTAGTGATTAAGAACACGTAGGCTAAAATTTTGGCATTTAAAACCCCAATGTATAAGAACCTGTTGACCATAGAAATTGGAACAGGTTCATATTTTGTAAATTAGAAAAAACAGAAATAGTACGTACAGTAATAATAAAAATTGTTTTATATGACGACAACCTGAAATAAATCAGTGGACCTAGGGATGAGTATGCAGTATTTGCTAAGAATGTGCTCTTCCTTTTTGTACATAATTATATGTTTCATAATAATATGATCAAGTCGGTTTGCTTTGAGGTACCGTCGTTTATATACAGGTTATAAACTGAATGTAATAACCAGCGTAGTGACCGAGGTTAAGGTCACTAACCGACTTAGTTTATTCATGACACAGCCGATATTTGTCGGTATTTACCAAAAAAGTGGTATTCTAGACGTAGTTTTAAAGCGATATAGTAGGTCATTTATAATATGCAAGGTCAACAACCTATATATTAACCGCGGCACATCAAAGATAATTTATGCAAGAATAAACTAAGAAACATATAATTATGTACAAAAAGTAAGAGTGCATTCTTAGCAAATACTGTACACACACCCTAGGTCTTCTGACTTATTTCAGGTTGTCGTCATATAAAAACATTTTTTTATTATGACTGTACTAAAGGAAATATTTGCATGCGAATAGGATTTTTATGTCTTCCATCATAACGCAAACCTTATTAATGAGAACTAACATGGCCTAATGCAAAGAGGTGGTCTGTCTTTACGAATGGAAAAGATCTAATTACAGCTACCTCCTATAGGGCTTAAGCTGCTCTATAGGTATCACATTCAAGAGTGTAGCCTCATTAATCGCCGCTCTTCGCAAAGACAGGTATAGACGAACGAGTTCAATTTGATTTTTAAACCTTAAAGTTGGTTTTGGTGTTCTTCGTCTTCAAGGTAAGAGTTGTTTTGAATCTTACGTTACTATGCTGTTCAGCGTTCTTTATTGTTTTACCAAGGCAAAGGTGTCTAGTTATGCGCTTATCTTTAGCTTTATGCTAATTTACATTCAGGCAAAAAACGTTTATAACTTGCCTACTGAACATGCTCTCTAGTATATTTGTGCGCATCTCTCCGTTTTATTTAAGTCCTTTGCCAACTATTAGTACTGACTTTTTGCCCGTCACAAGCTACACAGAGAAGTTCGAAGTTGGGTTATATTATATTGCCTGTATCGTTATGCATAAATTATGATAACATATCTTTTGTGCCCGTGTTTCCGATTTTTGTTTACTTCGCATGCGTATTGGACGTTTTGGCGCGATCTAGCGGGATTTTCCTTGCTCGTCACTGAATTAAATTCGTCGCATGAAACGAATTCGAGTTTAAGTCGACTAGTCAACGAAGGAAACTATGAATTAAATTCGTCTGAATGAAATGCAACGTATGAATCAGGCCTAATCCTTGGCTTAATACAGTTTACACTGATATGAAACTACTAATTAAGAGTCAAATATATACATTTGGTTTGTACTCATCACGCGTTTCGGTTATAATTGTTCGCACCTCTCCGCTTCTGAAAATAATTGCTATTTTCGCCAAGTAAATAGTTATCTGCTCTATATGAAGTCACAAGCTACTGGAGTAAGTTCGTATGAGGCTATTATAGTGTCGTCAAATTAAAGATCGCGACTATCAAGTTAGCATATACAAATGACCGCCAATATCTGGTCGTCTGATATCCTAGCTGTATCTCCTCCATCCCCAGTTACAGTACGTAATTTTGGTGTTCGATTGCATACGTATGGGACTACGAGATTGAACCCTTAAACGCCACAAAATATTCCTTATTGTATAATACCACGCGGTAGCGGCATTAGGTTTGAATGTTTCATCCGAAGTGCATGTTGTTATAATACACACATCCTTCCGACTTTTAAAACCGCGCCAGAATCGCCGTCGACTAGGCGTGGGTAATCACTTTTTGATAATTATCTCTGTTAATTCCCACAATTCTGCTTCTAGTGTTATGAACTATACTATCCGCCCGGCATTGCTCAGCCATTTGGTGTTGCAGGCGTATGACGATTTACAAGCGATGTAATTTTCAAGCTTATACCGCATGGTTAAACCTTGTGAGCTAATCTGTATTTTGCACGCAATGTTTTACATTTTTTGGCATGTCTGGTTACTGATAGGAGTACTCGCCTGTGTGTCAGGGCGGCTTTTCTGTACTGCCACAGTTGATTGGTGTGCAGGATATTTGAGATAAATTAGATTACATCTAGGCTACAACAGCGGCGACGTGACGCCATACAGCCATTTAAGTCAGCAATTTTGCCGCAGTTCTCGTATTACAATACAGGTTGGCATTTCTGTAGACCATTGCCAGGCAGAAACTGGTAAGAATACAAGAGTGGCCCTCAAAACACTTTTCGATTTCAATTAGCACTCTAGGGATCTCTATACGAAGGGCTCGACTGACTAGCCATATCACTACTAATTTTATGCTTATTAAAGGAAAACAGCGGCCATATGGTATATTCTATACTACGGAAGTTTGAAGGTGTTTGTTTTCTCTCAATGCGGTAGGGCAAAAGCAATCTATGATCAAACTGTTTATTATACAATAACCGCTCTCTCTGTTTTTCGCGTCATTTGAACTCATTTCGCTCTTAATAAATTCAATCTACATTTTTACAGGAATTTTAATGTAGTTATACTCAGTTTTAAATATAGAAATTTTCATATTATATACTTTTGTCTCGGTAATAAATAGGGATTTAAGATCCACTATAGTATACGTCAACTCAACGACGATGTCGTTTAAACAAAATAATTCCTTTTGTAAAACAAAGAGACTGAATAATTTTGAGTCTTAATGTCCCTAATTCGCCGTAGCCTGTTGTTCTCATTCCTCACTTTACTGCATGTGCGGCATCGTTCCAGCACTTGTTGGCCTTTAACTTTATAACGTTTGTCCTCAACTGAGGTTTACTTATTAACAGATTTTGGCCACCCAAGGGGCAAGGCTTGTGACGTTGCGACATTAACCTGTCTGCCAGGCTTGTCTCTGCAAAATATAATTCATATTCCTTCACGTTTCTCTCAATCTACTAAAAGTTTTGCTTTACTATCGTTACTACTACTACTACTACTACTACTACTACTACTACTACTACTACTACTACTACTACTACTACTACTACTACCACCACCACCACCACCACCACCACCACCACTACTACTACTACTACTACTACTACTACTACTACTACTACTACTACTACTACTACTACTACTACTACTACTACTACTACTACTACTACTACTACTACTACTACTACTACTACTACTACTACTACTACTACTACTACTACTACTACTACTACTACTACTACTACTACTACTACTACTACTACTGCTACTACTACTACTACTACTACTACTACTACTACTACTACTACTACTACTACTACTACTACTACTACTACTACTACTACTACTACTACTACTACTACTACTACTACTACTACTACTACTACTACTACTACTACTACTACTACTACTGCTACTACTGCTACTACTGCTACTACTGCTACTACTACTACTACTACTACTACTACTACTACTACTACTACTACTACTACTACTACTACTACTACTACTACTACGAACATGCTACGTACTATAGGACTGGAGCTGGGACAGGAGAAGTGTGCAATTCAACACTTTAAACGTGGTAAAAAGGTCGAAGAAAGCGAACACGTACTACTGGATGCTGGAGTGATTATTGAGTATCTAGGAGCTGGTGCAAAATATCCATATTTGGGATTTATACAAGAAGCTAGCATCGAACACAACCAAATTAAAGATAAGCTAAAGAGAGAATTCAAGAAAATCTGTAAAATTGTTTGGAAATCTGAGCTGAACGCTAAAAATAAATCTAAAGCATACAATGAGCTTGCAGTTGCAAAAATAATCTATTCATTTGGAGTAATTAAGCGGACTAGGCAAGAATTAGAAGAATTGGATACAACAGGAAGAAAAATAATGCATATGGAGCAGTGTCTCCATCCACGAGCAGCTTTTGAAAAACTATACTTAAGCCGAGATCAATGTGGACGAGGCTTGTTAAATATTGTTGAAATGCATGACCGAATCAGTGTTGGGATGGCCACTTACATAAGTACCAGTGACAGTAAATTTATGAAGAGCGTTAAAGAGCATGAAATAAGTAAATGGGCAGGAACTAGAATGAAGGATGCAGTGACGATACTAAACCGATATGGGTTCGACGCCACTGTTACAGATGATGGCTGCCTAACTATAAATAATGAAGTGATGAAATCGAAGAAAGCAAGCAACGTTATAAAGAAGAAAGCGAGGAACAATCGAATGGAAACGCTAAACGGAAAAAGTCTTCATGGACAGCTCTGGAAAACTATAGAAGATCAAAGTGCGGTTAGAGAAAGTTGGCTGTGGTTGAAAGATGGAAAGATCGCGTCGAATACAGAAGCAACATTAATGGCCATTCAAGATGGTGTAATGTGGACTAGAAATTATCAAAAGGCAATTGGATAACAGGATGTGGTGGATACGTACAGGCTTTGTGGTGAACCAAAAGAAAACATTGCACATTTGATAGCGTCGTGTAAAGGATTGTTGGGATCTGTGATTAAACAGATGCATGATGATTGTGCCAGAGCTATCTATATTAAAGCTTGCTGGAGCCTTGGGTTAGTCGAGGAACAACACCGTTGGTGGGAAAGACAAGCTGTACAATGCGTTTTGGAGAATGAGGAGTGGATGATTTTATGGGATCATACTTTTAGTACGGATCGCTCTTTGGAATATACGAGACCAGATTTAGTTTTTGAGAACAAACGGACAAGGGAAGGAACTACAGTAGAAATAGGGATATGTTTGGACCAGAACCTGAAAAAGAAGCTGGAGGAGAAACGAACTGAGTATGTGAAATTGGCTATGGAACTGAGTAAGTTACGTGGCTGGCAAAAATGGAAAATTATACCAATCGTTGCTGGTGCAACGGGGATATTCGGCAAGAGTTTGGAAGAGGAACTAAGGAAGATACCAGGAATACGGGAGCAATCATCCCGGAAATTATTGCTAGAAATGCAAAAGATTATTATATACTCGTGTGTAAATATTATGAGACATGTTTTGAACAGTGATTAGAAAAACAGATTAGAACGTTTAGGTTTGAGTTTAACTTTAATTCTGTCTTCTTTTTAAGTGGTATGTAACCTACCTGGTAGGGTACTAGGCGTTGCTAGAACTCTTATGAGACCACAATGTAATCTTTTTACTTTATTTTCATTAAAGCTACTACTACTACTACTACTACTACTACTACTACTACTACTACTACTACTACTACTACTACTACTACTACTACTACTACTACTACTACTACTACTACTACTACTACTACTACTGCTACTGCTGCTACTACTGCTACTACTGCTACTACGACGACGATGACGACGACGACGACGACGACGACGACGACAACTACTACTACTACTACTACTACTACTACTACTACTACTACTACTACTACTACTACTACTACTACTACTACTACTACTACTACTGCTACTACTGCTACTACTGCTACTACTGCTACTACTGCTACTACTGCTACTACTGCTACTACTGCTACTACTGCTACTACTACTACTACTACTACTACTACTACTACTACTACTACTACTACTACTACTACTACTACTACTACTACTACTACTACTACTACTACTGCTACTACTGCTACTACTGCTACTACTGCTACTACTGCTACTACTGCTACTACGACGACGATGACGACGACGACGACGTCGACGACAACTACTACTACTACTACTACTACTACTACTACTACTACTACTACTACTACTACTACTACTACTACTACTACTACTA